>JAQIXC010000346.1:0-30687 GCA_034697605.1 Metabelba pulverosa | reverse complement strand
TACTCTTATGGTTATTGTCTATTGTTTCCTATTGTTAGGCATATTATCCACCCATTGCCACAACTCCCCCATCTCTTCCCCTCATAAATAGCAGTCATTCACTATTTACGTCAGTTTTGTATATATTTTGAACGCAAACACAAAGTCAGGAATAAAAGCCGACGTAATTAGTGAATGAATGTGTGATGGGGGGAGAGATGGGGCGGTTGGGTAGCGCTAGTGGACAACAGCTGTAATAATATTGTTGTGAAACTCGATTGTTGTCTCTATTGGTCGTCGAAACGCTACGTAGAGTTGGTTGGGCTCTGCCTTCGACTCAGCATTGTTTGCAACACTAAATAAACACTCAATTACTGTCCATTACTAACATTATTAGAATTGAATTTTTGACTAAACAATGTTTCCTTGAAATTAGAAAATTACTGCAAATTTGCACAAAATTTTAATTAAAATAATTTTAAATATTAACAAAAGACTTAATTGCAAAATAAAAAGTGGCTTTTAAGCTTGCAGACATTTGCACATACATGGTTTTATAAATTACCAACTTAAATTAACAAGTTTAATGCTATACAGTTATAAGCAGACGCAATAAAATTAAAATAAGTTAAACTAAATTTATTTTAAATATATCGCATAATATTCTAAATAAGTAATAACTTAATTCTTAATTAATGCTTTATATATATTAAATATTTAATTACAAAATTTTATTTAATGATGAAAATATAAAATAACGTATCAATAAAATATCGCAAATATTCAGACTAAACTATAAATTAGAAATATTAATTAATAAGAAATCATCTTGGTAAAGGGTGTGGGGAAAAGCGGAGCATTGTCTCCAACTCAACACAACATATTGTGTGCGATTGTTGTGGTGTTTGGGTTACGCCCTCTGCAGGCTGTCAGCGAGTGAGAGGTGGAGAGGTGTAGGTATAGCGTCTCCGCCGGCAATGCCGGGCAGCGCTCACTCGACGCCATATACCTGACGTTAATAACGTATTAATAAAGTGAGTAATGATTCGCTCAACCATTAAAACATTGGTTCGAAAGCCTATCGCTATCGCAGAGCCAACGCTCGTTCGTCTCGCGACTACTCGAGCAGAGGATAGTCTCTCAGTCTATGTCTCTCTGCTCTGCGAACGGTTCGAATCAATCGAATTGTAAATAAAGCGAAAATCCAAACAATATTCGAGTCGTTTGACAAACAGTCCAACAATCGGCCCATCAGTCGCTCCCGTCGTCCGAATGTCTGCCCGAAGACGAGCCGCGCAGCCGATCCACAGCTACTGATCGCTGCGAGACTGCTCTGGACTATGATGTCATCCCTGGCCCGACGGATGGCCAACTCGTCGCTCTGCGGCGCCTCTCAGACACACAATTCGCCCAATAATTCCACTTCTCTTCCCTACCCGACCAGAATGGAGAAGTAGGTCCACCACCACTCCCCTCCCGGCCCCACCACCACTCCCGGCCACCCACCACCACCCCTCACCCATTCGCCACCAATTGTCTAATATATGTGTTGTGTTCCCGAAGAGTCAAATTCGGAGTTCCACTCGAGAGTGTGTGCGGCGCCCACAACGACATCCCGGGCCCACTGCTGGTCATGATCCTGAAGCTGAACAAAGAGGCGCCGTTCAAGAAGGACGTGTTCCGCGCGCCCGGACACCAGGCCAACATGAAGAAGCTGATCCACTTCCTCCAGGTATGCCTCTCCACACCACCTCTCGATCGCTTAGATACCTCGCGAGCAGTGGATGACTGCCATCGCAGTGACAGCCGATCCGTTGAATCGCTTTCTACTAAATGTCGATTCAATGACTGCTTCAGCGCTTATCGCAAATGTTTCGCTCGTTTTCTCATTAATCACTCATTTGTTTCCAATTAACCAAACATTACATCAAAAGTATTGCAAAACTAATTACAACTCAAATGAAGTGTTTATTTCTAATGATTACGAAATTAGTTTCGATTATTAGATAACAAGCTCTTCGACGAACTCTTCGGCGATTATCACTCGAACTCGAGTTTTATCCATATTTTCGAATCTAATGATTAATGTCTTTATCGCAAAGAACGGCCGATTAGTCAATATCGACAACTACTCGGTCTATACGATCGCATCGGTGCTGAAGAAGTTTCTCCGGAAGTTGCCGTCCGGTGTGTTCGGCCCCGAACTCGAGCAGAGATTGTTTGAGATTATCGAATGGGAAGACATCGACGCAAAGCGAGAAGAGATTCACAGGTTTTGCGTCCATTTGCGCTCATTTGACGAATGATTGCATTTTCTCAACACTTTTCGCGACAATAAAAGTCTTTTCGATTATCTCTATTCGCGATAGACTTCTGACTTCACTGCCAGTCGTGACTCAACACCTGTTGGTATTACTGTTCGGGACGTTTCGCGCGATGGCCACCAGCTCTGATCGGGCGCACACCGGCATGACTTCGGAGGCAATTGGCGTATCGGTCAGTGCTTTCGAACCTCGCATTGAATGCGCGAAAAGTCTTGTTTCGAAAAGCGTTTTCTTTGCTTTGCGTTTCAATTCAATTGATTCGATGCCTAAGTCTGCGAAACATTAATTGCTTTTCCGCGCAAACAATGAGCCGTAAACTGACTAATGACTGCAATGCTGTAATGGCGGTGTTTGTCTACCTCAGGTGGCGCCCAGTTTTTTCCAGTCCTGTGTACAGGACGGCAGCAAATTTGCCAAAATGGAAGACGTCCAGCGCTTTAAGGTATTCGTGCCGTTCCTCTCATTCCCCTAATTCTCTATTTCGGCGCACATTTCATGATTTACTCATTTTTGAGCCATTTTTTGATTTATTACTTATCTATAACTTTATTTCAATTTTTGTTTTATTACTTTTGGTTTTATTTAGTTTTTTAGTGTTTATTGTTTTTACATTTTTTATCGTTATTTCACTCATTCTTTCAGTTTATTTATATTTTTATGTTTTTATGTACTTTTTATATATAAGTATAACTAATAATTAAGTATTAAATTTGAGTTTAATTTCAAACTTTGTTTTTAATGCATTTTCTAAATTTGGACATAATTTGCATGTTTTTCAGACAAATCACATAATTATATAAACTTTTATTAAATGTTTAAAAATCTATTTTTAAACTTACGGTTCGTTTTTGTTTGATTAAATAAGTCTGATTAAGTCTGAGTATATTTTAATTATTTACTAATTAAGTGACTGATTGAGTGTTTTCTTTGTTTCCGCTTTGAATTTGATGTAAAACATGCGATAAAAACATTTCGCTTTGAATATCGAGAAAAACAAATCGATTCAAACATTTGCTATTAATTTGTGCGCCAATTGATTAACTGTTTTGCACTTAAATCTCACCTCAATTTACTCACCTATTAATCGCAAACATAATTAATTAATTGTTAATTCTGTGAACATTTTTGACAAATCTATTCAATTGTTTTGAGAAAAATAACTTTTTTTGAAAAAATGTTTTGCAAAATAATTAGTTAAAGTATTTAATCGAAAATAATTTGTTGTTTTTAATTAATTAATTACTACAACTGTTTATTCAATTTGCATATTAATATTAACCCAAATTTATTCATTTATCTCATATCACCACTAATTGCATTGCAAAATAATACCTAATTCTCACATTAAAGGCACAAATTGCGGTAAGTCTTGTCTGACCTCTTGTCTACTTTTAATTTCATTCTTTCCGTTCTTTTCGATTGCAATGATTTGCTTTGAATTTGTTTTCCACACAAACAGTCAGATTTGGTGCCGGAATTGGATCTCCAGATTCGCTATACTATCACTCATTGAATCCGCTTTCGGAGCACTTAATCAATTAGATTATCAAAGACTCGATTAAAGATTACTTTCCCTATCATTACGTTTGCTTACATTTAGCGCTACATTTCCACTCAATTATTACGAATTAAATATTTATTCGAAAGCTATGATTCAAACAATAGATTTGCTCCGAATTTAAGTCAATTATTTAATTGAATGAAAAATTTGTTTTTCTGCTCGAAGTTTAGGCCAAAAACAAATTGGCATTAATTCGAGTTCAGTGAACGCACCGATCGATGAGTGATAGTATTGTGTTCTGTAATTCAAAGCATGTATTCATTTTAACCACAAGTTTTGCTTCCAATCTAATGATTTTCAATTCAATTGCTGTTCATTATAGCGATTTTCAGCACAACTTTTACACTCTATTTGTTTATCTTTAAGCAAAACTCTTTTTTCTCCACATTTTTTGCATAATTTTCACAAATCTTTACGCGAATGACTAAATCAATTAAATAAAACGAAAATTTATTTTTTCCTAAAATTTTATACGATTTTCATTACTTTATTTATAATTTGTTTTTTCGTTGATTTTTTTCCTATAATTATTAGTCAACTATACAATCACTCGACTGTTGATTCAGTAGAACTTATTTTCTCAAAAGAAAACTAAATATTTTTTTCGAACTCAATACTAGAGTTGTGTTTGAATTTTGATTAATCGCATGATTTGCCTGAAATGCTGTCATCTGTTTGTTCTGTTTGTTCTTCTGTCGGTTTTTCGGTTTTTCTTATTTTTTGGTTTTTTCTTCGAAAATATCTTTTTTACAAGTCTTGCGAACTAAGCGAACAATGATTTGTTGCAATCACTCGAGTCTTACGGTTGTCAATGCATTTGTCCTCTGCCGGTGCTGGCAATTGCCGACCGCACTGATAGGTGGCCACGACTATCATGAAGTTTCTGATCGACAACTTTGGTGTCTCTAATCTGTTCGGACGCGAGAACTACGAATATTACGCAAGAATTTCCGGTCGATTGCTCAAAGTTGAAGAGAACTGGATCTTTGCGTTCAAATACCCGCCCGAGACGCTGGTGCCGCGTATGTCTACCCTTTCGTTACCACACTTTCCAATCAGTTCTTTCGACTTTCCACTAATTGACAACTTTTTGCCTGAATTTCTATCATTTCTATCATTTTTCGACATTTTCTCCGATTTTATGCCAAAACAAAGTCTTCCGAATGTCTTGTCTTTGAAAGTCTATAATCTCTGAAACGCTTTTATTTTCTTATTCTCTCTTTTATTGCTATCGAATTGCGATTAAATCTCAAATTCTTAAACACAAATAAACACAAACCTAAAGGCAAGACCTCATTAGAGACACCAAGTGATTGGTTCACAGAATCAATTCGTTGGGGTCTGCCGTCAATCGGCACATCCAACCGACCACTAAAAGGTTTGCCCAAACGCTAACATTTCTTACTGTCGTCGCAATCCAACGCTTTGTCCGTTCAGTCATATATCGCCCGAATTCTCGTCTCTTTACGCGCTTTTGCACTCAAATCCGATTTTCAATCTTTTTTCAAAACTTTTATTTATATTTTATAACTGTTTTCAATGTTCAACAAAATACGAATAATATGTTGTATTAATCAATTAGCAATATCTTCATCGGAAGAATGTCAAAGTACGCCCACTCTCTACCCGAGCGGGTCTTCGGGAACATCGCATTGCGCAGCCGTTCCAATGAGTAACCAGAATATCGACGACCCGTACGCCAGACTCAGTATGTCTTTAGAGGAAAACGTGTTTAAGGTTTGCATTGAATGAGTTGTCGAGCGAATAGTCGCCTAATGTCTGCATTTGTGTGTCGCGCGATGTGTGGACAGTCGACGCACTCGTCGCCGAACTCACCGCAAAACATAGTGTCAGTGATGATGCATCAGAGCCAACACAACCAACAGACGCCACAACCGCCGGCGCAGGATATGGTGACCGAAGAAGCGCTCAATTTGGAAGACCTGAAGTCAGTGAACAGATACGCCGAAAGTACAAAATCGCTCACATTTTTGCCGATCGTTCACGAGAGGCAAACCCAACGCATGAAGACTCGCTCCGAATGGTTCCTCAATCCCAGCAATGGTTTGTTTCACTAATTGCTAGTCGACTAGACATCTGATTAGCGCTTCTCTCGTCTGACCACAGAATGCGTGTCGTCTTCGCACTCATTCACCTCAACGTCGACCACAACAACGAACAACAGAGAGCGGAGAGCAGTCGCAGCCGCCGAACAAGCGATGGCCAGTTCTTCAGTCAAGCAACTGGTGCGGAGGACGTCATCGAAAGAGAAGCGTTTGGTTCGGCGCTCGTCCTCGAAGAAGGACAAAGAGAACGGAAATGAGATGAAAGCACAGCAGCACTCGAGTGGCGCCGGCTATTCGCTGTCGCCTACCAGTGCCGCCAATTCTGATGCAAACCCATTGGTCGCCACTCAGACTCCAATGACGTGCTCGGAGTCCGAGGACTGTGATGTCCAACCATTGAATACTACGCTCACATACAAGCCTCGAATCTAACCGTTCGGAACCAACTGTTCGACAAATATTCACTTCTTTTGCTACTTCTCTCTCAAGTGATACGAATCTGACGTTTGATTTCGTTTTCTGATTCACAAACTCTGTCTCTCTTTTCGATTCGACTTAACATTTGTCTCACAATTACTACTATTTTTCCATTTTTTACCGAACGGAACAATTTTTATCCACATTTTTATTGCAAATCTTTTTATTTCTCTTTTATTTCATTAATTTTTTTCTAAAACTTTTTTGACTTTAATATTGATTACTAAGAAGCGAATGAAGTAAACAAAACAAAACTTATTTAGAATCGGTTGTAGAGTTGCAACGATTCTGAAAACAATTTTAACAACAATTGATTGATTTTTTATATCTATACCGAAAAACAAAACATTTTTTCGTACGTTATGTAATGTATTATAAAAATTATGTAAAATTACTGCCATTTTAGTGAAAAACAATTTTGTATTTAAAATAAAACAAAAATTTTGTAATTAATTTCGGAGTCAGTACTCGATATTCGGGGCAAACATATCGATGAAGGGCCGGACGAACGACTGGGCGTATGATTTGTAGACATTCCTGATGTCGAGTTTGGCGGACGTGTCGACCGGACCCAACGCATCGCACACTTCGCTGCACTCGAAGCTGTCTTTGCAAATGACGCGAAAGAAGTGTTTCGATGTCTTTCCGATCAAATCCGATAAATAGGTTTGGGTTTTGTTATCGCAGTCTTTGATTGCATTCATTGCGCACTGGAATACACGAAATGTGCGATAATTTAGTCGTTATTTAGTGATTGTTCGCTCAATTAGTTTAGCGGAAAGTTTGCGCACATTTTTGAGAGCATAAAATCGACAACAAATGTAGGAAATCTGAAACTCGTGATTATCGAACTCATAAGCGATTACTTCCATTTCCGTCGTGTACTCGTCGTAACACTTATGCAATGAATCCAAGTTCTGGCAAAACGAGACCACAATTACAAACAGACAGTCATTACTGCAATCGGTTAGAAATTATAGTCGCAATCGCAAAATCGGCTGTTTTGGACATTTGCGCTTGCTACAACTCATGTCACCTGTTGTGACTTCAAGTTTGTATCAATAATAGCAAACAATCGGAAAAAGAGCCGATTTTCGCGCTATAGTTGTTATACGACTTGTATTGCAATAACAATAGAAATAATTAACGAATTACTCGATTAAGACATTCGGAAAACTCGAATTGCAAACCCTTTTCCGGTTTTTCACATCTTTCGGAAAATTGCTCTTTGGCTCCAAAAACGATATTTTTAACGATATCTTTCATAAAAGCGGTTGAATTGCTTTTCAGACAATTCTCTTCGAATTCATTCATTCTTTCGATCGTTTCTTTCAATTTCGCACACATTTCGTCCAACTCCTGGCCATTGGTCGCAAACCGAAGCTCTCGATCACCGAATACGAAGAGTCTTAGCGCATAGTTATCCACTTTTTCCTTCAAAACAATGCATTTGTCAATCGGCGCCAAATGGTTGAGAATATCAATCATTGGCAGAATCGGTGACAACGCTCTGTCGACAATGCTGTCGCTCTTCGGCTCCAGTGCTTCCAAATTCGGACATTTGTAGGTTTGGTCCCAATTCGGGTGACAGACCATAGACTTCGTCGGCGATAATAATCCGCTAATCAGTTGATCGACGTTTTGACCACAACTTCCGATTGATTGCAAAATACACTTTAAAAACAAATGTTCTTTCGATTAAGACATTAATTAATTAATAAAATAGTTAATAATAGTTACAAATAGTTAATACAGTTTTAAGTTTATCGAACTGACAGCACGTGTAGGGCATTATAAGCTCTTTATTGTCGACTTTGTCTCGAATCGCTTCCAATTGTTTGACAAACTTCTCCATACATTCGCGAATTGGATGTCTTTGCTGTCAATTCGCGAATTCGTTTCGAAAACAAAATATTTTCAATAATTTGCAATAAATTTCTTCTAAAAGTCGTAAACAAACCCTATTTAAGCATGCACTCATCTGAAACAACATGAAAATCATTTCAATTGAGAATTTCATTTCATTTCTCACCCATTACTGACCGGAAGTAAATATTTTCCGTTCGAAACGCAAACTTCCGAAATAATAGCCGTCGCGTCCGAAACCATCGTTTTGACCGCATTTTTGCTGAACTTCTTCAGACAGTTATCGGCGTAAGTCTCGACACAATTGATGGCTTCGAGCACTCGTCTGCAGTGACCCTTTTCCAGCTCTTCTTCCGTTTCCGGCAGTGGACGTCCGTCGCCTAATATTACTAACTATTGACGAGTTATTAGAAATGCATTTAAAATGTATCTAAAATGTATCTTGCTTGTTTCGCTCCATTAATACCTCTTTACTGCAGAGGTCGAGTGAATCTCTGGTTATTGAACAAACTTCTCGACTCGTCTTCGCGCTAACTATACAAACAATAATAATTATTGTACAAGATTATCAGCATGTTCAAAACATACGCAAAGTTATCGGCGAAACGCAAAACCAAAATATAAACTTTATTTCCATTTTTTAATTTTAGTGCGAAATGTTTGGAACATAAGGTTTGGATTGAGTTTCAGATCTTTTTAAATATTTTATTTGACATTGAATTTACAAATAGTTTTGTATAAAAATAATTTTATTTCCAAAACGTTTTTTAATTTTTCAACAAAACCAATAAATTATAAATTAATTTAATTTTAACTATAATTTAGTTCAGTTAAAGAGTTTTCCAATAAATTAATTGAATTATTAATATAATTAAAAGATTTTGAGACAAATATCAATCAATTATTAGGTTTTAAATTAATTATCGGAAAAAGTGTCCAAAACCTGTAAAATGTGCCCAAAATTTGGCAAAACTTTCAATTTTCAAACCGAATATATCCTATAATCGAAACATCGAATTGTTGTCCTAAAAGCAATCGACAGAAACGGATGTTAAGGCAAACCCAATGAAAGACCGATAGAAAGACCGAATGAATGGATAATTTGCTTTCACTTCGACTTCGGCGGAGACTTTGCGCAAACATTCTTCGGACTGACAGACAGTCCCGACGTTTGTCTCTCGCGAGCGCTTCTCTCCAACATATCTTCGAACGGATCGTCGTTCTCAGAAACGCCATATTTGAGCAGTTCTTCGCTCTTCTCGTAATTATCCATCTTTTGCCACAAATATAACCAAAATTTAATTGAAATTCAGATCAAAACTGCAAAACGCAGACCTTATCCAAGAGATCGACTGAATTCTCTTCATTTTCGGCACAACTTGTGTCCAATTGTTTTCCACAGATTTTGGTGAAGAGATCTGAAGCCGATGTCACTTCCGGTAAACAGCGTTTGGCGAAGAACTGTCGAATCAATCAATGGATTAGCGAATTAGTGATTGAATTGAATGTCTGAATGGAAATACTTTTTGGATATTATTGCAATCTCTCCACAAGAACTTGAAGGCCATTGGATGTGTTGAGAGAACTGCTTGCGAGACATCAATGACCCAAACCTTTGGTTAAGAGTTGGGCGAAAATGTGAGACATTTCTCATCAATGCGTTTATCGAAAGGATTTTTACTTTGTTTTCAAACCACAAAAGATTATATTCACTGAAATCCGAATGAATTAAATCGCAATCTATTTAATGAGAAAATTAATTGTTTATAAAATGAGATTTAGTCAGAAGTGGATTAGAATTGGATTAGAATTGGATTCTATGAATACCTTTATACAACTTAACCATAATCTCTACGACTTGTCTCCACGCCCTCGACAGCTGGTCTTCGTCCAAATGCGCGTCTTTGAGAGTCGGCGCGGGTTTGCCATCGTTTCCAATGAAAGTCATGACCAGAACGTGTTTTCTTAGAATCAATACTTCGGGACAAAGAATGCCGTTTCGGCGGATTCTGTGCTGTGTTTGCAATCAAATCAATATTTCACTAATTGCGGCAAATATTGGCGGATTCGGCGAAACGAACCAAATTATGCATTTCCTTCTCCGCCCACAAAGGGATTATGTATTTCGGGTTTTGTTTCGTCAGTCGACTCGTCGTCTGAAGGATCGGGTCATTGCATATGTATTGCGTTCTGTTCTTAAACTCAATTAAAGTGGTTTTGAAGATCTTTACGGCCACTTCGCAACTCGTGATTCCCTTCTCGGCCATCGAACCTCTTCCGTGAAGAACAACCGACTCTTTGCCGGTCGCGATAATGCCGTTCACTGTCTCGAGGATTCCGCGGTTCACGAGTTTGAAGACAAGGATTCGACTCTTTTCGTCCAAAACCTTTTCGGCGGTACTCTTCTCGCCCTTTCGCTCCTTTATTCGCGCCATTCGTTTGTCTTCACTGAAGAGGAAGCAGAAGATCGAGATGGCGGACACAAGGAGATAAAATGGCGGACAGTCTTCACTTACGACTTGGAGTGGACTTTCAGAGCGTTGTAAACATTATTATTGAGTTTCATATCAAAGCTCCCGCCGTCGCCCGTCCGCAGACCACTCACCGACTCCATCACCTATTGGATCAAAGAGTTCAACCAAGAGTTGCGACAATTATCTCAAAACAATCTACTCTTTGGGCGTTCTTTCGAGCGCTTGTCTCCAAATCATGTTTTGTGGTAACAGTTCCGTTGCGAACGACAAAGCCTTGTCTTCCGATTTGCGCCGCTTGTCGTTCGGACTTTTCGAACGAATCCCAATGTTTCGCGTCTTCGCCGTATTCGTGGAACTCTTCCTCCGAGTCGGAGTCGAGCGGTTCCTCTTTGGCGCGTCGATACAAATCGAAAGATATTCCGACCTTCGGATCAATTGGAACAAAGAATTGGCAAATTCTTAGACTAATTGTCTTTCGGCTAACCTTCGAGTTTTGGTTCAGTTTCTGCTCCTCTTTCTTCAGGTTCTGGTCGTGTTGTCGATCGAATTGGTTCTGAAGATAAAAGGCCAGCAATTCGTCGCAAGAAGTGTCGCCACAGTTGTCGAGAATGTCTTGCATTTCATTCATATCGAGATTCGTCTCTTCAATCAGTTTCTTGATATTCTCGCAACTCTTCGCCGGTTCGGGAACCGCTTGTCCGCCGACTGCACCGCAAGAGTCGGTTTGCGGATCCGTTGCGATCGCGTAGTCTTCGGTCACCAACTCGTCGGCCAATTGTTCAGACATTACGTCATTTAAAGAGACAAATGATTCGCAATTTGTGTTAATTTCGCTTAAATTCGGATTCAGTTCGCGATTACTCTTCGTTTGGCTTTCTTTCGGCTGAAGACTCACTAATTGAGACCAACTCTTCGTAGTCTTCGGATTCGATGCCATTGTTTGGATGCGATTAATGAATAGATAATTGAATTGAAAATAAATTATAATTTTGACTAAAAATGAAAATAATTTTTTGAAAATCGATTCGAAAACGAAATGCGATTTCAAAACAATTTAACAATAATTACAAAACATTTCATTTATTTTCGTAAATAAATCGTATTTTAGACAACTTTGTGGTCACTCCGCGCGCCATCTCTCGACACAACATAACAATACAATTACCGGTACAGCAATAATTCGCAAACTTTTCGTTTTTAAAATATTTATTTTATTTAAAAATCTTTTTATTATTACATAAAAAATATTTCCAACTTATGGCTCAAATATCTTTATTAAGAAATTTACTTTTATTTGATTAAACAAATTACTGAATTATGAATCGGAAATAATTCATAAATTAATAACGAATTGTTGTGAAGTCGAAACAAACGATTAGTTATTAGTTAATTATTAATTAAATTGTGGTTTAATTGGCAGAAAATGTTTGAAATTAATGATTAATAAATAGTTTGCGCTTTTGTTCAGTTGTTTCAGTTAACGCACGGAAGTTGGACATAACGTAAGGAAAATCCTGCGAAAGACATGTATCGGGAAAATGAGCATGTACAATTATGATAAACAGGCACGACAGGCACAGATATGAGTGGTTATGATTGCTTACCGTTTTGCGAATGTCTCGCGTTCTCCGTTTGGTCGCTATTAGACCTGACTTTCAGTTGGAATGGCTTCGAACGCGCTGTCGAACAATGCGGACAAACAGACAATGCATTCACTCATTAGTCAATATATTGGCTATTGTTGTCGCGAACTCACAAATGACGACATTGTTGTAGAAGAGTCTTCCGCCGCAGAAGCGGTCCTCTCCGGCGCCACTGCCCTCTTGCGAGCCCTGATCGATGCCCACGTAGTCGTCGTCGTTGCAGAGACCGCCGGTCAGTCCCAGGTCGGAGAAGGAGACGTTGCCGGCCGAGTAGAGCGGGTCGTTGGACGCGCCCCACGAGAACGAGTTGTCTTCTTCCGTCTGCCACTTAATGGCGCAGAAGTTCTCTTCGACGCGAATACAAGACGTGTAGCGCAGGTTCGAGAGGTAGCGCGACTTGGCGTCCACTTTCGGCCCGTAGTTGAAGGAGCGGATGACGTCCGACGGCAGGCGGTAGTACTGGAGACAGCCGGACGGCGCCATCACGTAGTTGTTGCACGGGATGAGCGAAATCTTGATTTTCCATTTGCGCGAGAAGTCGATGTCGTTGGTGATGACCGACAGCACGACTGGGTTGCCGCTGCCTCTGCCCATATCGACGTACATGTGTTGGCCTTTGTTTTCGCCGCAAAGCATCGGCAGGCGTTCGCCGACAGTCGTCCGCACCATAAATGAGTCTTTAGTGCATCGGCCGTATTCGTCCGGCGGCGACAGCGAGAACTCCTCCAGATCTGCGCCAGACATCGGACACATCGGACAAGAGTTAGCAAACTTCTGCTTTCGGTATATATATTGAGTATATCGGCGCTAATGCCCACCTAATCGCAGTTGGCAGACGTCGGGCGCGTTCTGAATGGTCACCTGACAGGTATTGGTGCCGTTCTCTCCCAAAGGATAGGAAGGGTTGACGAAAAGCGTTTCATTGCTCGACGTTTTGCCAGAACAGGTGAATTTCTGCGATTCGCGTTTAATCAACATGATTAATAGTAATTATGATAAGAATAATAATAATAATAAGAATAATAATAATAATATATTTAGTATTAGTTTTGCTTAAACGCAATGAAAACCAATTTATATTTAAATTCGTTTGAGTAATGAATTCGAATCACCCGCTGATTCGGTGACCTCAACAAGAAGTGCATTCGCGAGAGAATACCGGATATGGGATAAGTGTTGGGATGTGTTGGGATGTCTTAAGATTAGAAACTTACGAAAGTACAACACGTGAGACCACTTCGGCCGCACTGACCAGAACCGGTGCCGAGACGTGTTCTGCACTCGTTCTCCGAGAGACAAGTGCCGGCGTCGCCGATGTCTGTATTGCAGGGCGTGTTCTGCAGTCGCATCGGTTGGAAGATATTCGACACTATAGGCGAAGCAAACAATTGTCGTTTCGGTCAATAAAAAGCTTTTTATTCGCATTTCTCGGCAATTGGAGAAAAGGCGAGAATTGTTTGAATGCAGAGAATGTGAGACAAACCCGGATTGAAGATGTTCTGCGGTCTCCAGAACTGACGACCACTCGCCTCGTCGGCGGTTTGCAGACTCAGACCAATGTTAAGACAAAGCAAAACGACGACAAAAGCGTTTCGCGGATTCATCTGAAATCACAATATTTCCGATCAATTGACGATCGAATTGGTGGCCAATTGGCGGACAATCGGGAGAAGACAGTTGGCGGACAATTGGCGGACAACTAGTGGACAATTAGTGGACTTACTGTAGAATCGACGGACTTTGAGAGCAATTATGCTATGAATGGTCTAATGGCTGGTCTTTTGGTTGTCTCGAGTTTAAGGTCTAGTTTGAGAAGAAAATCAAAACGTCTTAGACTTCTGACAAGAACTCAACTCTGGATTCAATGTCTTTACTGTATTGCGGAAGTAGTGCCTGAAAACAGGTCATCAACCGATTCAAGAAGTCTTGAGATTTGAGTTTTGCTCATTTCCACTAAAGTTCAACTTTTTATTCGATTAAAACAATTTCGAGTTTTGGCCAAAAATTTATTGAATTTTCTTGGAAACAAGTTTTCCTGAATTCGAGATAAATAATAATAAGAAACAAAACTTCTTCTCGAAGTTCAAGGCTTAGGAGACACCGCATAACACATCGCATAACACATCGCACAACACAACAGTGCAGTCAGTGTACAGCGAGTGTACAGCGAGTGTACAGTGAGTGCAGATCACTGTAGTCACAGTGCAGTAGACGTTGTACTCTATTTCTAGGCTAACCTAACCTAACGCTCGCATTCGCTTGCATTCAATGGTGACATCAATGAGAATCTCTGTTTTAATTAGAATTTTCGCAAATTTATTCACAAAAGACTGGATTAGAGATTATATAATATCTGAAAACGGAATCTTTGAGTCAATAATACGATTACTTCCTTTTCGAAGCGAAATATTCAAAAGAAATATTCAAAAGATATTCAAAAGATATTCAAAAGCTTTTTATTTAATATTCTATGAAATGATCGATAGTTTTGACTATAAGTCCAATGAATGGCATAAATAGCGAATAAAACGTATGAAACGCTATAAAAGCCGTCAAAAGCCTCGAAAAGCCTCGAAAAGCCCGAAAACGCTATAAAACTGCAAAACAGTATAACTCGAGGCTTAATGCGAGTAATTGATGTGAAAATCTGGTCGAATGTGAACTAAATATTGTTGACACGAATATTCCGATAATATATGAGAAAATACAAGAATCTCGACTCAACTCTACGCCTCCTATTGATCGACAAAATTGTATCCAATTATAGCGCTTATGGTTTACCGCAAAACCTGTTCTAAACTTAAACTCAAAACCAAAACTCATTTCGGATTTTAATTACATTTGAAAACAAAGCATTCATTCGAAGCAAATGAAGTAATAATCCTTCAGATGATTAATGAGCGCATACTTAAGACTAATGCATCGTTTGGGAGCATCTCTACCCATCTCTCCTCTCCCGCGCTCTCCCATCCCTCCCATCCCTCCCTCTCTATCTCGCGTTTAGCCATTAACTCGAAACCCCGAATAAATCAAATAAATTATTCTTTTAAAGAGATTTTTATTTTTATTGAATTTAAAAAACATTAAATTAAATGACAAAAGAATAACACAAAAGATGTTTTGAAAATAGTTTTATTGGAATTTCGGTTCAGAATATTAATGACTTGAAATAAATAAGTGAAAAGTGCAATAAATTAAGAAATCAATGACTGCATCAGAAATCAGAATAAAAGTTCGCTTTTGTGTCACATTTTCATTCTTTTTACATATTTTTCGTTGAAAACCAAATTAATTTTCGCTTTTCTAAGCTCTTCTGCTTTTAATGTAATTTTTGTGATTTATTTTCCGAAATGTTTAATGTTTTGTAATATTTTGTTGTATTTCTTCATTTTATGTACAAATTGTTTGTTTATATTCTTAATGTTTGTCTTTAAATAGTTTCGTCTATTCGTATGTTTTTGTGGATCAGATTGTTGTTGTCATAAATCATATCTTTGGTGTCTGTCAGTCGATGTGTAGCTGTTGTCGTCGTTGTCCTAAGTGTTATGAAGTGTTGTTGTGTTTGAAGTAATTAATTGATTAATAGAAGACAACTAAGTGTGGAGTCGGGTCTCAGATAACACACGGCAGCTGAACGTAACGCAACGAAAAGCCTGCAATCAAATCAAATTACACGCAATCAGCACATCATAGCATCATAGCATCATCACAGCATCCCCGCATCCCCGCATCACTGCATCAACACTATCCAGTTCTACACAAATAAGCTAGCTACAAACATGACACCACTCCAGTGTAACAAAACACTCTACGCACTGAACACAATAGCGTTGCAATAGAATAGAATAGATTAGTCTCTAAACGCGATTACAGCGTAACTCTAGACTCGAATAGATGAGAGAGACTGTCCGTCACATACCGTGCTGTGCGTTCTCTGCGTTCAGCTTCTGATCGCTATTCGAGCGCACCTTCAGTTGGAATGGCTTCGAACGCGCTTTGAGTCGAAAGAAAGCAATTCATGTCACTTAACATCACTTAGCGCTTCCAATAGACTCGACAAGACTTACAGATTATGTAATCGTCTTCAAGCAGTTTCGTGCCGCAGATGCGGTCTTCTCCCGGACCACTGCCCTCAGCACTTCCCTGGTCTATGCCGATGAAGTCGTCGACATTGCAGAGGCCGCCACTCGCGCCTCTGGAGGTAAGGTTGCCCTCGAAGGGCGCGCCCCAGGAGAACGAGCCGGGAATGTCGGTCTCCCACTTGATGGAACAGAAGTTCTCCTCCACGCGCACGCACGACGTGTAGCGCAGGTTCGACAGATACCGCGCTCGGCCTTCCATCTGACAGTCGGTGCGAACGAGAAGATTATTGCCGAAGACATCGACGAAGAGTTAGTTTCGCTTTACTGACCGGAACGCCGTAATTGAAACTCTGGACGACAGCCGACGGCGAGCGGAAGTACTGGAGGCAACCGGACGGCGCCATATCGAGGTTGTTGCACGGGATCATGTTGATCTTGATCTTCCACTTCCGCCCGATGTTATTGCCGTTCGTCACCACCGATAAGACGACGGGATTTGCGGAACCTCTTCCCATATCGACGTATACTTCGAGTTATTGGCGGAAAACGAGACAATATATGAGTTATGGGGGACGCGAATGGGGGCAGAATTGGGCCAATAATTGGGCCAATAATTGGGTCAATAATTGGGTCAATAATTGGGTCAATAATTGGGGGGAAAGACATACAATGCTGATTGTTATTATCGCCGCAAAGAATCGGCAATCTTTCGCCAACAGTTGTTCTGACCATAAACGAGTCAGTAGTGCACTGGCCATTCTCGTCCGGCTGCGCGAGAGAGAACTCTTCGAAGTCTGCGCCACAAATGAGACAAAAGTTAGTTTGGGGTAATTTCTGGTAATTTGGGGTAATTTCGGGTAATTTGGGGTAATTTCGGGTAATTTCGGGTAATTTCGGGTAATTTGGGGTAATTGGGCGGTTGGACGCACCGAGTCGCAATTGGCAGACATTCGGCTGCTTATCAATGGTCACTTGACAAGTGTTGGTCCCGTTGTCTGTTCGCGGGTAGAGATTGTTCACAAATATCGTCTCATTCTCTTTGGTTCGTCCGCCGCACGTGAACTTGAAGTTACAACACGAGGCGAACCCGGAGGCGCACGTGCCGTCTGGCGTACCCGAGCGCGTGAGGCAGTCGTTCTGCGCTAAACACGTGCCGGGAGTGTTGGACTCGGTATTGCACGGACTGTTCTGATAGCGGATTATCGCGAATATGGCCGGAATAGACGGCGGACGGAAACTCGGCTGCGCGTACACCACCACTGCCACCGCGTACAGCGACAGGAAGATGAACGACGGACGCATCTGCTGGATCAGGTGGTGACGCCGTGTGCGAAGAGTGCGGAGAAAATGTTTTTAGAATTTTGCGAAACTTTTGACAGTTTTTGAGATTTTTTGAGTTTTTGAAAGTTTTTAAAAGTTTACGAAAAGTCTGCGAAAAGTGTTCGAAAAGTGTTTTCGAGATTTTCGAGAAATCAATTTCAATACAAACCATAATAAGTCGAAAGAATTGAACGAATGTTTGCAGAAACGTTGGAACGGCTTCTCAATGTCGAGTCTGCGAAGATGTAGTGTTGGGTTGTAAGCAATGCTCGCATTCGGCACTTCTCTCACTCACAATAGCGCCACAACTGATAGACCCGGAAATAGCGCCTCAGCTCTTATATATTGGGTCATTGGCTGCCATTCAGGACCGGTCTCTCACTCTAGGCTTTCGGCGGACTATCGCTGCATCGCTCGACACCACTATCTTAAGACATCTCGAGTGTGGTATGAAGTGGCGTCAAGTGGTTTGCGGTTTTGGTCTTCACATCAAATCTGTCGATAATTATAGTTATTTTCCAAATGACTCCATAATTATCGAATCTTTTATATTAAGAGTAAAAGTTGTTTTCAATTCCTAATTGATTTGAAACGCGATTTTCAGTTAATTTGTTTGTTTTGATTATTTTGTGTTTTAAACTATTTGAAACTAATTTAATCCGTTTATTCGTCTAAGCATTCGTTAAGTTATTTATTTTGTATTATATTTTGGCTGAAAAGTATTTTTGCGAAATACCTGATATTGAAAAGTAGTTTTGAATAAAATTATTTTTAGAATAAACAGAAATACTATTCAATAGATATATAAAGTATATTGTACAATAGAACAGTAATACTACACTACATTATTGTATTAATACACTAGAATGCAATGCAATAATGCAACACTTGACAAGAATAGAATTGAACATGTTCAATCGAACAATTGGTCGGAAACTGCGGTAAATCGCGAGAAATGGCGAGAAATGGCGAATCAGAGCGAAAAGCACGCATTGAGTGAATGAAAGGGCGAATGCAAACCAATACTCGATTCGCAGTAATTGTCTAATCGATAGGCATTGGCGTCAAAGTCGCGTCGAAACGAGGAAGTGATTCGCAAAGACTTTTTAGGATAAATTCGCATAAATTGCGTTTATTACCCAACTCTGGGCTGACCTTCACCTTCGCGTTCAACGCGAACCCAAGAGTGTCTGTCTGTGACTCTTGTGTGCATCTCATCGATAGCATCGCCGCCTCAGGCCTTACACGACCTTAACATTGGATTTCCGGGTTTTTGTGCAAAACTGTTACTCAATTCGCCAAAACTGTTAACTAAACTCTAAGCCAACGCTAGAAATGAAATTTTTAATTATTTTAAGCCCAAAGTGATTAATAAAAACTGATTTTCATTGTTTTCTTCTTCGCATCCAAACAACGCTTCAAATCAGAGGTAAATTTGTTTTTCCAAATCATTTCTCGCTTTTCGCGATTCTAACTAAAAGTTTCTCAAAGTTTCAACTCTTTTCCCAAATTATTGTTTAAAATCTCAATTTGTTTCGAGTTTTCGAATATTTCCCGAAAATTCAGTTCTGATCTGAAAATCAATAGAAAAGAGATTTCGCGACGAATAGCAGAAAACCGAGTGTTTGTGCGAATCGGCCAAAAGTCCATTAATTATCTTCTTATCTGTTCGCCAATCGCGCGCAGAGATGATGAGTTTGGGATCCGTTGCGGTTCTTCTCGTTCTCGTGCAATGTCTGCCATCGGAGGCGCAGATGATTCGTCCGATTTCTATTCCGGGCATCTTCTCGATGATCCGCTTCCAGAACACGGCGTGTGTTGGCGACAGCGAAGAAGGCGGAACTTGTCTCTACGAGGTTTGCCATTCTAGCCCCGAATAGCGCTTCCAATCTCATCGCTTATCTGATTCCGTCTGCAGAACGAGTGTCTCAACAGAAAAGGACAAGTGATTGGCAGATGTGGTGAGTGATCGGCAAATCTGTCTAACTGTCCTCTCCTGTCCTCTCTTCTCCTCTCCTCTCCTCACCTGTCCTCACCTGTCCTGTCTAGTCTAGTGTTATACTAGTCTACTTCTATTACTACTATTATACAGTAGTATACAGTAGTATACTATATTACATTGATAGTATAGTAGAGTAGAGTATAGATAGTGTGGTGTTGTGTGGAGACAATAATCTGTGGATGTGTTGTGTTGTCAGCGAACGGTTTCGCCGCGTGTTGTTCCTTCAAATTCACGTGCAATGGAGAGACCATTCAGAACGAGACGCTGTTTGTCAACAGACAGTACCCGAACTTCGAGAACGACACCAACACGTGTCAAGTAATCATTGCTTTCATTCTCTTTATTATTATTATTGTTTTTATATCAATCGAAACCAATATTCGCGTTCTCTATAACTCTGAGAAAATCTTTTTTTAAGAATGAAATTCAAATATAGTTTAGAATTCAGTTTTGATTTCTTTCAGTTTGGACACAGAATACAGTAATGGCTGTATTTAGTTATTTAGTTATTATCCTATTTTGAATAGTAAATACAGTAATAAATAAAGAATAGAATTGATTTGCTGAATGATTAGAGTTTAACAGTAATTAACAGAATCTTAATTATTATGCAATTAATTACGATTTTAGGTGACAGTGAAGAAACTGCCGAATGTCTGTCAATTGAGATTAGGTTTGCTTTCAATCCAATAATTTACCGAAAGATAACCGAAATAACCGAAACTCAATTTCCCAAGACTTCGAAGAATTCCAATTATCACAACCGGATGAGAACGGCTTTTGTACCACAGATTCATTTATGGTGAGGACGACTGTCGGCGAAAGACTTCCGATTATCTGCGGCGAGAATGGCGGCCAACACAGTGAGTGTCTTATCTAAGCGATAATCTCAGCTCAATCTCAGTGCGTTGTCTCCGATCGCAGTTTACATCGATATGGGTCGGGGAAGCGCTAATCCGGGTAAGCGGCGCGAGCAGGCAGTATAGTAGCATGATCGTAGTTAACAGTGTTATTTCGCGAGCAGTGGTTCTCTCGATTGTGACGAACGGCAATCGCATAAACCGGAAGTGGAAGATCAAGATCAACATGATCCCGTGCAACAACCTCGATATGGCGCCGTCCGGTTGCCTCCAGTACTACCGCTCGCCGACCGACGTCATCAAAAGCTTCAATTACGGCCAAAGAGTAATTTTACCGCTTTTGCGCGAAAAGCAATTTTCCAAATGTTTGTCGAAATTTGATTTTCGCACAAAAACGTCGATTAATCATAAAAATGACAAAAAGCGACAAAAATCGGCGAAAACGAGAAAATTATTGATTTTTTCATTTCTAACAAATAATCGCAAAATTCTGAATATTTCTCTCGAGACTCTATAACCTCTATAACCTCTATAACCTCTGCAATTAGATTGAGTTCCGCGCGAGATACCTGGCCAATCTGCGCTACACCGTCTGCATCCGCACCGAAGAGAACTTCTGCGCGATCAAGTGGGAAACCGCCGAAGCCGGCTCTTTCCTCTTCGGCGCGCCCTTCGAAGGTCGGACCGAACATTCAGTCTCTCTCTCAAACATTATTACAATATTTACGCGAATTTCAGGAAAAGACACGGAATTCGGTGAGTGTTCGCATCCGTTTCCGTTCGTTCCCTTGAATTCGGGCAAATCGGGGAAATCGGAGAATATGGCGGCACTTCCGGGCGTTCAGCCACCCGAACACGACCCGCTCTTTCCGCATCGCACGTGTAGCGGTCAGTTGGCAGTAGCAATCGCACTAATAGCCCAATAGCAATAACCATATGACCATGCTCATTTGTCATCAGGCGGCGCGAGCGGACAACTCTGCAATTTCGACGACTTCGTGGGCATAGACCAGGGCTCACTGGAAGGCACCGGCCAGGGAGAGGACCGCTTCTGCGGCGCCAAACTACTGGACCACGATTTCGTCATTTGTGAGACATTTCGCGAAATCTGTTTCGAAAGCTATTTCTCAATAAATCGTTTCTTTCACTCAAAGCGCGTTCGAAGCCATTCCAACTGAAAGTGCGCACAAATGGCGATCATTTCAACAATGCTTTTAACTCACAAACTGGTAATTCATTGTTTAATTCAGATTAATAACTGCTAACGCATTGTCCGTTGATTTCGTTTTGATTTCGTTAATTAGGTTTCGGCTTACGTTACACTCAATTGCCTTGTGTTATATGAAAAGCGATTTTTTGCAAATTATTTATTCATTTATTTATTCGAAAACTTTTCTCACATTTTATCTCATTTTCTAAATAAAGTATTTCCAGAAAATTAAAAAATTATTTATTCATAAAGTTTTTGATGAAAAAGAAACTTAAACTGTGATATCTCTTCTTGTGTTTGCTTTCTTCGATATCACAGCCAAGCTTCTTAGCATGCTTAAATATTTACGAGTTTTAAAACTAATAAAATGCAAACAAATTTTCAATTACAGCTTATATTAGAGGAAAACACATTTTCATAACTTATTCATAACTTTTTCGCTTTAATGCGCTTTTTATTGCCTTTTACTGCTTTTTATTCGCTTTAAAACCTAAAAATCAATACACTCGAAGTCCAATTCTATCACTTGTTCTGGGCAAAGAATTTGAGGGATAGAAATGGACCAGGGACAAAAATGGATTTACTATGTACAGTGCTTTAAATATGCTTAATAAATGTACATATGGAGGTTTTTATTTAAAAAAGCACTTATTTCTCAAAATAGTAGTCAATTGAAACGTAAAATACAAATTGTAATTAAAAACAATTCAAGAATTAGTATTCAATTCACTAATAGCCAAATCCTAGACATCTATATCGATAACTTTGCAGTGAATTAACTGCAGTTTTTGCAATGATTTCAATGCATTCAATGAGTGATAGAAATGGATTTCGTGTAATACAGATATAAAATCCTAATAACTATAGCTCAACTAATGCTTATAGTTAACACATTTTATTTTATATAAATGAATTTTAAATCAAAATTTACAGTTTGCAAAAAGTGATAAAATTGGACTAAAATATTGAGTAATTATTGCATAGATGGCTCTAAATAGTGTTGACAGAAATGGACTTGTGACAAAATTGGACTTGATAGAAATGGACCATTTTAGCATAGAGCTTAATACAGGATAGTTATGGTTTTGAGAATTGAGGGACAGAATTGGAAAAGTGATAGAATTGGGTGTTGACAGAAATGGACTTCGAGTGTATTTGAAACCAAAAAACGACTTTTTCTAAACCAAAGAACAAAAGAATTGCTTTTTTCCGAAAAATATTTTATAAAAAATTGATTTTTATTTTCAGAAGAGATTCATAAAAATATTTCAAAACTTTTCATAAAAATTAATAAATAATCGAAAAACTAATAAATAATTTAAATTAAAAATCCATTTAATCCTTTTGCGCTCTAATACTAATATTGACGACATTCTCGTCATTACTGCCGCTATTGTTGTCCTCATTGTTGTCCTCATTGTTGTCCGCATTGTTGTGGTAGTGATTGTCGTCTTTATTGTGGTTTCGGTGCTTCGATTGGTTCGGTTCGCGAATTCGCACCAATGGTCGGCTTTCGCGCGATTCATACGAATCCTTGAAATCCTTTTCATTGAATAAATAGTTATTTCCGAAACTCTTCTCATAATTGTTGTAATTCTCGCCGAAATGCTCGCCATTGCCGCCATTGCCGCCATTGTCGGCGAAGTGGTGCGCGTCTTCGTCCGCGAAGTGGTTTAGCGGCAGAGCAGACGCGGCGGACGAGTGGTACGACTTCTTGAACGGACAGTCTTTGACAATACTTGGGCGACGAGTGAGAGATGAGAATAGTTTTCGTCGTAAACATTGTTAGAACGAGTGGACAGAGTTTGTAAAGAGTATTAAGAAGTGAGATAATAATAGATGAGCTAATCTATAACTGGATTAACTGATTTCCTATTTCAATACTATTTTCATTCAATTAGACTATTATTTAAATTATTTTTTTCTGACTTTCATTTCGGAAATAATTATAAAGAAGAGATTGGAAACGATTATTAGCCATAAAAATAAGTTTTAATAATATTTCACAAAAATTGCAGACATTTTCAGACATTTTAAACTTTTTCGACTCGAAAGTTGATTCGAAAGGAAATGTTTAGAAAATATCGAAAATAATCAGAAAATGAAAGCAAAACTCAGAGAAAGAGTTTAAGAGTTGATTGAGTGATAATCGCGTAGAAAGAGAAACAATACGCGAAAGAGAGTAAATGCGCGCCAATCGGACACAAGAGGCCCAAATGGGCTCAAGAGAGGAATGAATGGCAATTCTTACTAAACGGGAACGAAATGCGGCTCATCGTTCACGTGCATCGGGACGGGAATGTACTCCTTGTGGACGGGCATCGGCACGTACTCCTTGTCCGGCGCGTGCTCTCCGCCCGCGAAGTGGCCCTTCGAGTGGCCCTTCTCGTGCAGAAGCGACTTCTTGCTGTGGCCGAGGATACTGCCGATGAGAAGTCCTGCAGAGATGGACGCGCGTGAGAGACAGCAATGGGAACGTTGGCTGAGATTTGAGGCAAACCTTTGAGAAACGACTTCTGCGAAGAGCAGAGAAGGAAAGTCAGCGAAAGGAGAAGAGTGGAGCCGAAGAGGCGAATGACTGCCAGTGAAGCCATTTGTCGCGCGAATGAGCGAAAGTGGGGCCGAATTCGCGCTTTCATTCGTCGCGCGACGACTGCGAACAGGAATTGAGTTAATTAGAGGCAAAACACGCGATAATCGTTCGAAAGTTTATTTTAGACGAAAGCAGTCATTAAAGCGATCAATGATTCGAAACGCGATTCTAATTACTATTCATTAAACGGGTGTTGTCTCAGAGCGCGCGACCATTCTATGCATACTCTCTATAGCAGTGACTATAGTATAGTGTGAGTGCGCGAGAGAGAGAGGAAGTGAAACGAATGGATATAAAGGCGATTCGAAACGCGATTCGAATTATTGTTCCGAAAATATTTCCAAATCAGCTTCGAAAGCCATTTTTCATTTTTTGCGCGAAAATAAGTTTTTATTTCTAAATAATGACTAAAATGTAGAAAAGATTTGCGAAAAGAGAAGAAATGAATGAAATTTCGGATTAAATAAAACATTTATTCAATTGTTCGTTAATTCCAGTTATTTTGCGTTAATTTACACAAATTGTTCGCATTTCTACTTTGAGAGTACTTTTCATTGCTATTTAAGGCTATTCTTGCTTTGTTTTGCTTTGTTTTGATTGGTTATGATTAAACATTTAAACATGTTGAGATAACGTCGTATCGCTATAACTGTCGAGTGAATGTATGGCTCAAAAGGGCACTTCTTTGAAGAGACTGCCGATTGACTCGCGATTATGGTTACGACGAATGGCTTCGGCAGTGAAATGAGAAATCTGTCGAACAATTGAGAGAAAGGTTCAAATTCGGACTTCCGGTCATTTATTGGTTTTATTTCCGATTAATAGCAAAATGCAAATCAATTTCAAATCAATATTCAAATTATTGGCGATTGAGTTACGGCCAAACAGTTCGTGCAATCAAACAATTAGTTTACGACTAAATAAAGTTCTCTTTAATTGAATGGAATGTAAATTAATTCAATTAATTGGCGCTAAATATAAAAGACATTAAAAGCGAAACAAATTTCATTCATTCGTATAAATGGTTAAAGAGTTCAAAACTCTCGATCGACTACTGGTCGGCCGGCGCGTCACTGGTCTACATCGGGACGTTCGAGAAGAGGTAGGACACGCTCTCGCCGTTATGTGTGCGACGAATGGCTTCGGCCAGAATCATACTCACGTCTATGCACTGCAAGACAACGCGACAATCGGTCAGTTCATTGTTGGCCATTGTTGGCTCTGCACTGCATTGTTGCTCTCACACCACTGCACGCGTTCTCTACTATTACTTCATTGCAAACATAATTATATTATTAGACCTAAACTCCAATTATTATTTGAAAACCAATTTTTGGTTAATATCTGAAGAATTATTTTTCGCAGCGATTCTCGACAATAAACTTAAGTTCTAATGAATGCTAACTATAAGTGCAGTCAAAGACACAAATCCCGCAAAACTATAGAATGCGATGACATGTGAGAGCAACGGCGGCAATAAGCATGCACATTTGCACGAACTCGGATTTTGGGACATTCCCTCATGTTCTTCTCCTGAGGAATAGTGTTGGTGACGACCAGCGCCTCCAACGACGCCTTACTGATGCGTTCACAGGCGGGACCGCTGAAGATGCCGTGAGTGAGGATCGCGTAGACCTTCGAAGCGCCCGCTTCCGTCAGCTTCTGCGCCGCGTGACAGATGGTGCCGCACGTGTCGGCCATGTCGTCGACCAGAATGGCCACGCGATCGCGCACTTCGCCCACCAGAACCATCGACGCCACTTCGTTCGCTTTCTTGCGTTCCTTATGGATGAGCGCGAAGTCGACATTCAGGCGGTCGGCGATCGACGTCACTCTCTTCGCTCCGCCCGCGTCGGGAGACACTAGAGGGCGAGACGACCGATGGTGTGAGACAAGACATAGCGGAAGTCGTGTCTGGAGTTACCGATTATACACGAACGCCATTCGGGGATATTCTCGCGAATCCACTTCAGAACTGCCGGTTCTGCGGGTCAGACAAGCGGATCAGAGATGAGATAACGGGTTAAGAGATAATCGCGAAGAGAGACAAACCGGCGAAGAGGTTGTCGACGGGAATGTCGAAGAAACCTAAAAGAGGGGAACAGAGGTGTGAGTCAAGTGTCGGGAGTGAGTGGTGAGTCGTGCCTTGGATTTGACTCGCGTGCAGATCCATCGTAATGATGTGGTCGGCGCCGGACACCGACAGCATATTCGCCACCAGTTTGGCGCTGATCGGCGCTCGAGACTGCAGACCAGCAGTTAGTGTCAAATGAGCATGTATATATGTACATATATAGCAAGTGGCAAACCTTGTCCTTCTTGTCCTGTCGGGCGTACGGAAAGCAGGGAATGACTGCAGTGACCCTTTGCGCCGAAGCTATCTTACAGGCGTTGATCATAATTAGTAATTCCATTAAATTGTCGTTCACTTCGCCGCAACCGCTTTGGATGATATAGACGTCTTCGCCGCGAACCGATTCCCCGATTTCCACACTAAGAGTCGGCCGAAAGTTGCCATTAGTTCCGTCCAAACAATTATCAGATTTTGATTTTGAGTTTTTAAGTGATTTTAAGAGTTTTTATCAAAAAAGAGATAAAAAGCGAAAAAAAGCGAAAAAGAGATAAACATTTGGAAGTGGAGGTCAAAGGTCATACCACGTCTCCTGATTACTGAACTTCTTGAGAACAGCTTTTCCCAAATCAATGCCTAAGAGAAGAGAAGAGAAGACATGAGTGGACATGAGAGGAGACAATCGGTGGTAACGCCAATACCGAGTCTCTCGACAGTCTTTTTGGCCAAATCCTGATGAGAGGATCCGCTGAAGACCTTAATGTTCGGCATTTTCCTCTTCAGAGCTTCGGTTGCGCGCAGATCACCCACAACTGGTCCACTGATTGTCTTGGCGTGCGTTCGGATCAGTTGACAATCGGCGAAAACGATCTCTTCTTTGAGTTCAATAATTTTGACTCAATTTCTGGGATTTTCGCGAAAATCGGCTAAAAGTGAAAAATGCTTTTCATTTCAAACTTTGGACTGAAAGTGAAAAATGAATTTAAACGCAATTCTAATCGCAATCTAAGTCTAAACGCTCTAAGTCTCGGCCGTACACTCTCTGCGCGCCGCTTGTAGACGCGTCGCTGCTATTCTCAATGCCATTGTTCCACACAATTCGCGCGCATTTATTGCACTCTTATCGCTGTGTTTATGAATGCCGTAAAACATGCGCTTCTTTTCCACTGAAAGTAAACAACAGTTACAGTCGACGCCCGATATAATATACGCCTATATTAGACTACAGTAACAGTAATTAGTTGTGTAGTTGTTATAGAATTTGTAATTATTATTATTTATTATAGAATTGGAATTTTTGAAAAACTATTCTATTATTTGGTTTGTATTAGAAATTGATTTTATTCGGAATTAATAGGAATTCGTGATTAAAGAGACACTTATTGTAAGGTTTTATAGCGTTTTGGAGTTGAAGTCAAGGTTTAGAATATCTTTAAGTTTGTCTCCAATTCTCTCCAATTCCTGGACTCGAGATACGACTTGTCGTCATTTCTCTCATAACTCAATTATTTGGATAATTATTATGAGTTTTAGAAATAATTAGACTTTTTATTCGAGACAATCATTAAATCAATTATTTGTAAAAATATACAATTTTTTCGTTTGTTTTCTAAAAACAAAGATTTGATAAGAATTTAGACAAAAATGTCTTACGTTTTGAGAATTAATGTTATTTAAGCAAAAATGTAAACAAATGTCAGATTTGAGAGAAAGTCTAATCAGAAGAGAATTATTTACAAAAAGACAAAATCTCTAATAAATATCATTTCAACTCAACTACACAACTCAAGACTAGTTCCACAGCAGACGAGACGATCATCTCTTGATTGTCGAGAGCGCGACAGTCTTGGCGAAGTCGATCTGCGCGTATGGCATGGGAGGCGACGCGGAGGTGGGCGTCGGCGGCGGAGTGGTCGCCGAGACGCCGGCCACCGGCGGGTACTCCATCGTCGGCGTCTTCGACACGGGAGTGGGCGGCGCCGTCGTCACGACCGTCGGTTGGCCCGAGACCTGGCTTTGGTCCAAATCGAGGACTATGTAGTTGACCGGATCGGCTGTGGGCGTCGTCGGCGAATGCGGCGGCGATTGGCTTTCGCCGCTCTCTCGCGCACCTGTAGGCACACAACCAGAGATAAGCGAGACATTCAGAGGGCGGGGGAGGGGAGAGGACTACTAGACTACTAGAGAGCTAGAGAGGGGGAGAGGGGGAGCAGTGATACCATTGATACCATTGGGGGTCTGTTGCGGCAAAACGGTCGGAGTCTTGATGTTGACGTAGAAACGGACCAAATCGTCTAATTTGGCGTAATTGGTGTTGACGTCACTGCGAGTGGTGGGCAGAGGCGTCGCCGCGGAGGCGTTGGGCGCGAGTTGTTGGGGAGTATTGACATAAAAGGGAGAATTGATGTATTCGTGGATATCATTGGTGTAGAGGTGCGGCGCCGCAGAGCGCACCGGATATCGCGGCCCCACTTCCGGCGGCGACGCCTCGCCGTTGCCGACCGTCTGGCCGGCGGTGGCCGCGAAGATCGGGAACTGACTGGAAGTGCATTGTTGTATCGCTTCCTGAAGAGTGTTGAAGAGCTGTTCCGCATTCGAACACTTGAACGCATAGATGCCTAAGGATTAGAGAGAGGATTGGTAGGTATGTAGTGGTGGTGGTAGTGGTGGTCAGCAGTGGCCGGAGAGTGACCACTGCGCGCGCATACCGGGACCCGTCGGACATCTTCTTCCGCATTCGAAACTAAATAACTCGGAATCGAATCCATATCTGCGAAGAGATCTGCGGAACAGAGTATCAGTGGTCAGTAGTGGACAGCGGAAGTGGTCAGCAGCGGAAGACTGACCGCAGCGACCAAAAGATGGAATTCCTGTTCTTCTGATGCAAAGCCAACTCATTGTCTGAAATCTCGATTTTGCCGAAGTTCACTTCCACGCCTCTGTCGTCCACATTGCAGACCTGTTCGCGACAATTATCTCATTAGCGCATCCGCGGCCACACTCTCGCCGAGTCTTATCTGACGTCGAATACGCGCGCGTTGTCGCCGTTGGAACTGTTGGCCGAAGAACGCGAACGTCTCGGTTGCGAATACACGCAACCCATCGACTCGTCCGCAGACACAGCGCTCGCGAGGCTCTACCAGTGGTTGGCGGCGAAGATGGCGACCGAAGAGCAGACCAGCGGTTGTGACGTCATTGACGACAATTAGTTCGCGAATCGAAACGCATTTGAGACAAATGGCCGAAAGAGTCGATCTCTCGCTGAGTAAACAAATCTCTCGACCAATCGCCGCCTCGCCTCGCCTACGCCCCGCCCTCTCCCTCTACGCCATTCACTGCAACAGCGCTCTATCGCTCCGTCGCTCTATTGGCGCCATCTGTCGCTCGCGCTTCTCATTAGTCGACAGATTCTATTGATGTATAGAATATTCGCTATTATATACAGTTCTAAACAATCTATAGATTCTATACAATCTATAGAAGGAGTATATTGTGTAGAGTGTTATATGACAGTCACTATAGTCTACTAACAAACAATAATTATTGGGAAATCGTTTCGCTCTAACAATAAGACAGTTTTCGCGCAATTCTGAGCTCTAATACAAAAGTTTTTAAATTCTTTCCATTTCTCAACTCTTTTGTCAAAAATTGAGCCAAAAATCCGACTTTTGTTCGAATTTCCCTTTCCGTCCATTAATAGCGCGAGAAATGAACACAAATCGCGAAAATAATTGCATTTCTCGTGAATTTCCAAAACATAATTATATTCAATAGTCTATAGAGTGTATTGCGAGAGATGTCGAGAGATGGCGCCACTCGCGCTCTGGCTGTAAAAGTGTCAACAAATCTCTGTTTGCATTCGAATGCATTGACTGCTGTGACAGCGAGTGAGTGACGTCACGCGTCACGTGTTGTCCATTTGTTTACATTTGGGCCGAAATGCAATACATCGAAGCGAAGATCTGTCTGTTGGGGGTAACCACCGCTCCCTCCCTCTCCCTCCCCCTCATTGCCTCTATTGCTATTGGGTTAACGCGTTTGTTCTCTTCGGCAGGACTCGGGAGTCGGGAAGTCGTCGTTGGCTACAGTAAGCACTCGTTTGTTATTGTTTTGATTTGTTATTGTTTTGATTTGTTATTGTTTTGATTTGTTATTGTTT
>JAQIXC010000345.1:0-30691 GCA_034697605.1 Metabelba pulverosa | reverse complement strand
CGGAGAAATTTATAGGGAGAAAGTTTCTGAAAGTTTCTATGAGAAACTTTCTCAGAAACTTTCTATTTTGAACTCTATTCTTGGTACTTCAATTTAAAATATCAATTCTCATTTTTAGCCTGGGGACTTTTTTTTTATATTGTATACCTTAGAACACAATATGAAAACTTATATTTTTATTGTATAACAAAAACTTTAGTACATAGCTATGAATAGCTCGACATTTATACAGTATATTCTGTACTGTACTGTAGGTGCGATTCTGTGATGTAGGCGCTGGTGCTCTCGAGTGTATGTATAAAGCGATTCCTATGTGTGAGACAGGAATGCCTACTGTTTGTGATGCCAATGTGTTTGTACAGTACACTCGAATAGACCCGAATAGCATTGTGCGAATAATAGCATGAGCCTTTCTTAAGAATAGGGATTTCGAGGCATTGTTTTGCGTTTTAAGCAAAACGATTGTATGTCAGCCCAAGAACTCTAATGCTCTCCGAATCCCAAAATATATTTTTGTAAAACAACGCTTTCGGATATATTTAAACCAAATTTCCCATGCTACTTTTATTCGGGCGTAATGTATTTTAACATGACATTTTTATATGCATGAGCTTTGTTCTAAATATATAACGATGGTTTTTAAAAAACAAAAATCGATTTGCTAAAAAATTTTGTTTTTTTTGCCAGTTTATTTTAAAATGCCTGTAACATTTACATTATAATAAAAATGAATTTATAATGCTGCTTTTTTATAATAAATTCAAAGAATTTTAATTAAATTTGAAAATATTCAAATATTTTATCTTTAAACTTTAATAATTAATATCAATTGATTTTTAAAACGCATAAATATTCATAAACATTCTCAAGACTTTAGATATCTCGATGGGCATTAAGCATGCTTATTTAAGTGTAAAAATTTAATCGTAGACATTTGGAATGATATAATTTTAATCTTGGAAGTTTTTACGCCGTTTGTTGGGAGATATTAGGGAAAAAATTTAATCACATAAATGGTTGTCTGCGTTGAACGCATTAGAGTGAAGACAAATGAACAAACATTTCAAATAAATTACATTTTTTATTGAATTCTAAACGAGTGCTTCGGATGGGTTCAAGATTCTCGAGAACTGCTAATTCGCAAAAAAAATTCTACATTAGTTTTTAATCAATATAGTTTTTATATGAAATAACCGAGTACAATTTAGGCCATACAATATGTTCTTTTAAATTTCGCTTTAATTGTATCTGGGTGAGGAAACATATTATATTTTGACATTTTTTACTTGCTTGTTTTTACAAGTATGTTTTTGTTTAACGCAATACACTATTAATTTCTGGAAATGTCAGATAAAATAACATTAATAATAGTGATAAACGTGCTTGGCAACAATTAATTACTGCACACTAAGTAATAAAAGTATCTTTTATTTTGTTTTAAAAGCTTTTGTTAAGAATTTTAAAAGTTTTTTTTGGATTTTTAATTATGATTATAGTAGAGATTAATTAAATTTTTGGCCTAAATTTTGCCTAGATAAATTTAAGTCAACTGGAAAAATAATTTTAATTAATCAATTTCAAAAATTATACATATAACCATTTATAAAAAAATATATAAATGTTTCATTTTTTATATTATACGCTATTGATGACTAAATTAAAGTTTAGCAAAATTTTAAACATTAAATTTGTAACTTAAATAAAAAATTTGTTTGTTTAAATTGCACAAGTTAAAATATTTTTATTAAGAGAAATACTGTGTTAAAATATACAGTATGATATAAATAGCACCGTATATCTTACACTTATTGCTCGTGAATTTGATTTAAAACAAACAATGTATTAAACTTAATAATGGTTAGAATATAACCATTTAATTTACTAACGTAATATAACCTTGTTAAAACTGAGTCAAATTTATTCAATGTAAGAATTATTTAAATTCTACAAATCGTATAACAAGATATAATTTCAAGTCATTTGGCGAAACAATAGCATAATTGACGTTAAGAATGAGATTCTCTATAAATGTTTGCTTCGGTATAAACAAAAAGCAAACGAATAAAAAATTCTTAACTTAATTGCAAAACTAGTTTCGCATAAAATCTAATCAAATATATAAAAACTGTTTTGTTTTCAAAAAACTTGTCAAAAAAGTATCAATCATTGCATTGATTGGATTCGTGCGAAACGAGGAGTTCTGCCAATCGTTTGTCGATAACGGGAATCGAATTGACTTCGGCTTCAACTCGAGTGACGGCAAGTATTTTGTAGTAATCGGCCAACACTTCTGGCAAATCGAGATCAGCGCCGATAGTAGCGTTGCGTTCGCGTCAAAAGACAGCATTAATGGCCAACTGATTAATAAGCCGTTTGACTTTGGCTTCGAATTGGACCGAACGGAGAACAGAATTACCACAAAATACACTGCACTTTATCGGGTGAATCAAAACACATGTATAATCTAAACGAATCATTTCTAAACAGTTGTTTTGCGGCGATAGAAAAGTGAGAAACGGATAGTTTGGGCGCTTTATAACGCATCGGCGCAACGGCTGGACATCGAGCACCAGGCGATCGAAGCGGTCATTAACTTCAACGCTTCGCTCGGTTTCAGTCTAAAGTCCGTCGCACCCGAAGTCTCGCAATTTGTCGGTCTTTTGGCGCAAAAGCAGAGCAACGATACGTCGGTTGAGCGCGAGTTACGACAGTTTTACCTGAAAGAGGACCCGAGTACCCAAATCCAGAAACTAGAAGAGTACGGCGCACACGACTCCCACTTCCAACTGGTTAGCGACGAATTGGACAAAACGCTCAATACATCGAATGTTAGGATAGTTTGGATTCAATACATCTATTCGGCGCTCAAATACCTCGTCGTTGTCGACAATCACTATTCACTCGAGTATTGCTTTTTAGGAACTGTTAGTTTCGATTCTGTATAGTATACAGTATACTATTTATACTGTTGAAATTAACTCGTTAACAACTACTCTGTCTAAATATATGGTGATTTTGCAGTGCAACGATTGCACGCAATTTAAGCCATTGATGAACTGCATGGCTCTAAACCCGAACCCGAATGGAGCGGATTGTGTGTGGAGTCCGAGAGCCGGTGCGAAAGTGTCGAATCTAATGCCATTCATACTGATGGCTATCATTGCCGTAATAGCTGTCTCTTGTCTCTCCTGTTTCTGCTTTATTCGCCGAAAAGCCGGTTATTTATAGCGTCTATTAGTTTGATCTGTCTATTTTATTTAATTTAAACAATCCGTTTGTGCAGTTGAAGCCAAGCCCGAAGAGCACGAGTCTAAGCCTACGTCTGCCATAGGCTCTGAGACGGGGTCTGAGTTCGACGATTGGGAGACCCTATCGATCGCATTGAGAGCCGATAAGAATTGCTGATTCGATAGTCTATACGCAAAAGCCTTTTTCCACTTTTTATTTTATTGATTGCTAAATTTTTACATCTTAATATTGCTTAATAGTTTATACAATGCATAAACATTTCAAACATTTAATCTGAATTTTAAATTAATGTCATATATAATCGTATTAATCGATATATGTATTAATAAAATATTTTTAATAAATTAAATTTATTTCATTGAATATTTATTTTATACAGTATAAACTAGGAATATTCTGTTGATATTTATAAAAATGTATTGTTTATATTACCGCTATATAACAGGATTATAAAATTAGTCTATTTTACACTTATTGCTCGTGATTTTGATTCAAACCAAACAATGTATTCAACTTTATAACGATTAGAATTTACTTAAATAACCCTTATTTATTATAGCTTGTTAAAAATAAGTTTATCCTATGTAAGGAATATTTAAATTCTCCAAATCGTATGCAAAGATTCTAATTTCAAGTTATTCGGCAAAACAAAACATAATTGACGTTAAGAATGAGATTCTGTATAAATGTTTGCTTCGGTATAAACACAAAATAAAATATAAAAATAATAAATGAATAAAAGAATTTTTCATAAAATCTAATCAAATATATAATCATTTATATGAAAAAACTGGCGAAAAAAGTATCAATCATTGCATTGATTGGATTCGTGCGAAACGAGGAGTTCTGCAAATTGTTTGTCGATAACGGGAATCGAATTGACTTCGGCTTCAACTCGAGTGACGGCAAGTATTTTGTGGTAATCGGCCAACACTTCTGGCAAATCGAGATCAGCGCCGATAGTAGCGTTGCGTTCGCGTCAAAAGACAGCATTAATGGCCAACTGATTAATAAGCCGTTTGACTTTGGCTTCGAATTGGACCGAACGGAGAACAGAATTACCACAAAATACACTGCACTTTATCGGGTGAATCAAAACACATGTATAATCTAAACGAATCATTTCTAAACAGTTGTTTTGCGGCGATAGAAAAGTGAGAAACGGATAGTTTGGGCGCTTTATAACGCATCGGCGCAACGGCTGGACATCGAGCACCAGGCGATCGAAGCGGTCATTAACTTCAACGCTTCGCTCGGTTTCAGTCTAAAGTCCGTCGCACCCGAAGTCTCGCAATTTGTCGGTCTTTTGGCGCAAAAGCAGAGCAACGATACGTCGGTTGAGCGCGAGTTACGACAGTTTTACCTGAAAGAGGACCCGAGTACCCAAATCCAGAAACTAGAAGAGTACGGCGCACACGACTCCCACTTCCAACTGGTTAGCGACGAATTGGACAAAACGCTCAATACATCGAATGTTAGGATAGTTTGGATTCAATACATCTATTCGGCGCTCAAATACCTCGTCGTTGTCGACAATCATTATTCACTCGAGTATTGCTTCTTAAGAACTGTTAGTTTCGATTCTGTATAGTATACAGTATACTATTTATACTGTTTAAACTGTTTAAGTTAACACTTTAAAACTAATCTACTAAAATACTTGGTGATTTTTTAGTGCACTGATTGCACGCAATTTAAGCCATTGGCGAACTGCGCGGCTCTAAACCCAAACTCGATTGAAGCGAATTGTTTGTTAATTCCGCCCAAACTGACAAAACCGAAAGTCGCGAATCTAATGCCATTCATAGTAATCGCTCTCATAGTAGCCGTAGTGTCGGTCTCTTCTCTCTCCTATTTCTTCCTCATTCGTCGAAAAGCCGGTTATTATTCTATCTATTAATTTGATGTCTATTTGATTCTATTTTAACTATTTATTTGTGTATTTAAAGCTAAAGCCAAGTCAGTAGAGCCTAAGCCTAAGCCCAAGTCTGTTACCGAGAGTGAGAACACAGGGATTCTAAACACTAAGAGTCTAACGACTGGGAGTATGTCGTTTAGGAATCTCAACGCTGAGAGTAAGACGACTACGAGTGTCAAGAATGAGAGTCAGATATCTGGGAGTCTACCGAATGAGAGTAAGACGACTAGGAGTGTGAAGACTGCGAGTCCGAAGACTGGAAGTGCAAAGACTGGCAGAACATCGAAACCCCTATCGAACTCATTGAGTGCCGATAAGAATCGCTGATTCGATAGTTTATACCGAAAAGCCTTTTTCGACTTTATTTTACTGATTGGTATAATTCTACAGAATAATATTGTTAAACTTCAACACATAACTATATAAATATTTCAAAAAAAGTTAATTAAAATTTTTAATTAATATCTTATACAGTCATATAAATCAATAAATGTTTTAATAATATTTTATTTAATTAAAAAAAACTTTATTTCGTTGAGTATTTATTTTATACTGTATAAACAAGAGCTGCTCTGTTGATATCTTCAGTAATACACTGTACAGTACTGTTGACATTATCTCTACAAGGAAATTATAAAATTAACATAACAAAAATTTAATATAAGTGATTTTCATATACTATAAGTGCATTAAATTTATTCTAGATTATGTTTATACAGCACATTAATAAACTTGGTTACTTAAACTAGACTATAGTAATACTGTTATAGTACTGCACTGTATAAATTTTAAAAATAATCCATTCACGAGATAACAATATACAAAGTATTTATTTAGTTTCTATTGTATTTCATATTAAGGCAGTTTATACTTGCTAATTATTCAAAATATAGAGATTATCTTAATTTTTGCGAAACAAAAGTGTATTGAAATACAGTATAAACTGCGGAACAAATAGCAAGAAATGAGTGAAAAGCGAGTAATTGTGGAAAAGAGAAGTGTAATCCTAAACGACGTCGTATTGCGAGGAATACTTCGATATCTGAGCCTAAAAGACAAGTCGAGACTAACACTCGTATCGAAACAATTCAGCCAATGCTTCGACGAACTGATGTCAACGCAAAGGAAAATTGCGATAATAGTCGAGCCGTTGGTCTTCGGAAAGTCAGATATTCTTCTACACAACTACTGCCGACTCAAAGAGAAGGATTTGCGCCAACACTGCACTCACGCGCATCGGTTCGGCTTCGACGTCGACGAGATTGGCCGCAAATACGAGCCGTTGTTCCGAAAGCTAAAGAATCTTCGCTTCGTTCAGCTCTATGTTGCGGCCGTAAGCGTCGATTTGGTCGAGTGGTTGGCGAAAGTGTTTTCCGATTCGAAGATCTCGATAGGAGTGCAGACGAGTGATACGGATTTTACTCGAGTGTGGAGTCGCGTAGAAGTCGAGACAATGGTTCGCTGTTTTGGTCAACGAATTACTTATTTCTGGTGTTGTTCTCAGCATATGTTTGAGTTTTCGTCGGAATTGCCGTCACTTCGGCTGTTGGTTATCGACGATAATTGTTGTGTAAATCGAAGTCCGAATACATTGAAAGTGTTGTCGAAATGTTTGAAAAGTCTTTGTCTCCAAAATTCTGTCGCTTTAAACGACACATCAATGAAGGCGTTAATCGATTTGCCGGCGAAGCGATCGCTGAAATACCTGACCATCGCTTGCGATCGGACCGTACCGTCGGCTTTGGCCGCGATTTGCTACAACTTTCCGAAACTCTTCGAACTCCACCTCTCGTGCCATTGGATCACATCTTTACAGCCATTGAGTGCTCTGACGAACATTAAATGTCTTCTATTGACACTAAAGGCCAATCCATTGCTTAAGTTTTTGGCCACCGATTCAAACGCCGCTATTTCCGAGTCAATCAAATTGCTAAGAATTGACGGCACATATAGTCTGGCGCCGGACTACAGCTTCACTGGTTTCGAAACAAGTTTGAGCATGCTATTTCCGGCGCTACAAACTTTCGAGTTAATCAACTTCTGGATTATGTGCGCCGAGAGAGCGAAACACATCTCGTGTTCGGCCTGTAATCGACAGTTTCTGCTCTCTTCGGCCAAAATGTTTAACGAATCGAAAAGTTTGCGAACATTTCGCTGCCAGTACTGGACGGACGCCGATCTCCCGCTTCACTATCGATCGATTGTGGCCTCGATTTTCGAGACGTTCGTCGATCACGACTTGGGCTTCGATCTCGACTTCCAATTAGAGTCAGTCGCCGGTCAGACGCAGACACGTAGTGCTCGAATCAATTGCGCCATTGATTTGATCCTATTATCGACTTTACGCCCGAATAAGTCAATCAACTATTTGCTCGAATCGGAAGTTTTGGACAAAATCGACAGTTTTCGGCAGATATTGCCGGAAGAGGTGCCGCTAATCCGCCTTAACTCGACAAACAGGTCTGAATCGAGCGAATCAAATGAGCATTTGTTTGATCGACACAATAGCCACGCGATTCTCATCCGCGAAAGTTCTGTTCACTTTCGTGTGAACAACGATCGCAAACGCATTCAGTTAGCGATTCAGTTGTAAAATAATAACTTTTTTTTTTCTTAATTTCAATGCCGTTTCGCTCACTTGTAAACAAAAACAATATTTAAAAATAAAAAACTTTTCGTTTTCTCTTATGTTTTAATTTTGATTTCAATGCCAAATCCGAATCATTTCATTAGTTTTTGTTTTGTTTTATTTTATGCATGTTTAATTATCGGGTCATCTACAATGCTTATCTGTTATTTAAAACAGATTCCATGTTCTGATAAATTCTTCCTTGATAAAATATGAATTTGATGAGAAAGTTATAAAAAAAATAAAACAAAAGTCTGGCCTTAGTCTCAAATAAACTCTTTAAAAGCAAAAAACAATTAAATTTTTTATACTTCGAAAATATATTTCTTGAAAAATTATAGCACAAAAAAACATTTTATATTCAGAACCCAATTATCGTAAATCTTATTCAATATATAATTATTTGAAACACAAATCCGAAAGTGTATGCAATACCGACGCCGAGAAGGACTACATTCGAAGTCTTGTGCAACAGAAAAGGGTTTGGTATTACGTCTGGCGTTTGTAATATAAGAAAATCTGTTTTAATAACCACTTTAATTGGTACGTATTTCCCAAATTGTTTCATGCCAGAATGCCAGTCGTGTGCTCGGAATGCATTAACACGACTCAGCCTTTCGGTTCGGAATGTAATACAAAATTTCAAGAATGAGATAAAAGGCATAAATTAATTGATATAACAGTGTATTCGTTGCGGACGATATGCAGAGGTAATTGGAAAACAAGGATTGTTTGTGAAACACCTTTTTAAGCATGATAATTATTATATCGAGAGTTCACACAATATACTGTGATCTATGTGTTTTAATTAACATAATTCTTGTTTTTAGTTTAATTGATTAATACACTGATTGAATAATTTGATAATTGTTTTAATTAAATTGTTAATATAATTACTAGAATTTACACAGTTCGTTTTTTAGACCACCTAGTTTGTAAATGAGTGTTTATAAATTTATACTTGCTTTGTTTATTATTTAAGCTTGTCGATTAACATGTACAATTAGGCAATTAAACTAATATTTGTTTATAAGAATTACTGTATAAAGCTATTTAACTTTAATAGCGTTTTAAAACAAGTTTAGAAATGGGAAAATTTCTGAACATCTGGCTACATGGTTATTTTTATATATTTAAAATTTATTTATTTTAGGAACAAATTGCTATAATTTTCAACATGGCAAAAAAATTCCCGAATATTTGATTGCATTTGAAATAATTACAATGATTATAATCGAGAGTTTTACGTAATAATGGATTTGTAATAACATGTCTGATACGAGAATTTCAACGAAAATTAATACAAATGCAGACAAATAGGAAAAAAATAGTTAGCCATTAGAGACAATATACGGTTTAATTTAATGCGAAAAATAATCAAACGTCTCCTTTCGAGTCAGCCATTTATCTACAAAAAGAGACAAATTATTAAAATAGTTAGTAAAATGTCGTCAAATAACATGATTATGTATTCCGAAAGTGTATTCCCGAATTAAATGTTGAATGGTGCAGTTTGTTATCACTACAAAAGACTTAATTAGCATTTTTAAGTAATTAATTGTTTAAACAATTCTCTTCTGTTCTAACTGTTTGTCACCCATTCTTGAGTCGAATTTTCACTTAATTTTTATATTCAATAACAATATCTGTATTCAAAGGAATTGTTTCTCAAATTTATTGCAATCACTTGACTCGAGAGCAGTCCTAATGAAAAAACCAAAACTTCGTTTGGAATCGCAGTGAAAGTGAAACTCGTTTTCACATCTATTCTTATAATTCACTCTTCATTCACACAATTCGCGAAAAACATTAAATTCTTCGTAAATATGAGCCAAAAATTAGTCTACAATTTATCTAAAATTACGATTAATCTGTTTTTAATAACGCAATTAATTCTCTTATTTATTGGTAATAAAAACCTGCTTGCTTACACTTAATTCTTAATTAATTACCTTGCTCCTTTAATTGATTTGCCAATTAATTACCGAATTGTTTGTTGGAAATCAAACAGTCGTTTGCAACTCGAAAACCGAGGCTAAGATCGAACTGCAGTCGACATCAAATGCTAATTCAAGTCTTTCATCGACTGCTTCCGTACCATCGCTTAGAGTAAGTAAATCCGAAACTGTTTTCGATTTCAATTCCATTCTCTTTCTCTCTCTTTCTCTCTCTTTCTCTCTCTTTCTCTCTCTTTCTCTCTCTTTCTCTCTCTCTCTCTTTCTCTTTCTCTCCATTCCTTCGCCTAATCTTCTTAAGGGGTCTTACGGTCTCTCTGTCTGTCAGGCCTTTAGATGCGATTCTGTAATCAATTCTCGCGTTAATGCGTCGGAAATACACAGAATAACACACTTTTGAGAAATAAAAAGTAGGTTTTGTTCCACTCTATGAACTCTTAGACTACTTTTCATGAGATTCCGGCGTTTATTCCGAAAAAATTCTATAAATGGCTTAGAGTTTCGACATAACGCCGAGAATTTCTATCAAGTTCTTACAATTTTATTTACTATATATTTTGTTTGGTTATCGATCTGTTTTCACCATGCTTAGATTTTCCTCAAATGCTTTTAATCGAATTCGATCATTTAATTGGGTAAATAGAGTTAGATTTAGCAGGCTAATTTAAAAATTATTTTAATTCCAAAGCCCCAAATGGAGTGTAATTGTCAATCTATTAACCCATTAATTAAATTACACTGCGCCTTTTAAAACTTTATTTTATGCAAATAATTAAATGATATGTTAATAAACTTTTTTTGTCTATCATGATTAATTGGTTCGGTAGAACTATTAAGCATCAAAAGCCGTAATTATGATTACAAAGTAATAAAATGCAAATATCGAATGCGATTATCGGATAAAATGAGCAAATTTTTCGCTACAATACAAACGAAAAAAAATTTATGCAAAACTAGAAATTTGAAACCAAATCATGATTTCATGGCATCGCTTGTCGAATGAAATAAAAAATAATATTTATTATAATGTAGCATGGCGAGTTAATCTGTTGCCAAAATATGAATGCTTAATTAGAGAAGCAAAAAATGCGTTCAAATAACTAGAAATATAATATAATTATCAGAAATTGCATAAAATTGGTCGACAGTCGAGAGCGCAGTCGAGAGCGCAGTGCGAGAGTCGAGTCTAACCCGAAGTCTCGTTCCTTTGATTAGACGTCGTATTAAAGTAAATAATTTAATTAAGAGATACTTCAGGCGTACAGTCGACGCAAAGCCCGTATTCACCCTCTCTTGCGCTGAGTATAAGCAGATTTCGATATAAACTTGGCATTTGTGCTCTAATAACGCAAATTAACGAGTGCTATTTTTATGCCATAGATAATTAGAATGCTACAGTTTCATATTTGTATGAAAAATTAAACAAACGTAATAAAAAATTTATTCCAGCGCAAACTAGATTAGACTAGCTTATTTAGTATTAAACTTGATCAAACTGCTATGGAAATCAAAATATTCGCTTGGCAAAATTTAATCAGTTTAAATAAATAATTTGCAATTTAGCAAATTAGTGTATGCTGCATAAATAAGAGAGTATCAAAAGGAGCATGGTGAAATTGATGCGTTGAGTCGTTCGGAAACATCTCGATTCGATTACGAGTGTATTGCAGAACAGTGTCAACACTAGCGAACAATAGTGAAGGTATGACAACGATTGAGATTTACGGCCGAACAGAGTGAGAGAGTATATCAATATTTGCGCGAAGACTCGAATTTCCAGTTTATCTCTTGTGTAGCGAACGCTACGGTCAACACAAATCACAAATGAATTTCTATTTATGTCTCACTTTAAGAGTCGTATTGATTCGGATTCAACACAAAACGCGATATTTTGTCCGACTTTTCAAATAATAAAATCGAAAATAACATAAAATAAATATTTTCTATATAAACATTAATAAATTATGAAATAATATTACTACCAAGATTAAATTTGATTGAATTGATAGGAACGGCGATCGGTACGCCGAGGGCAGCCGCACTACTACCAGCGCAGCTACGACTTGAATCGGCTCCGGTATGCGAAACAGGAGAAGTCATTGGGCGGAACGCGCGATAAGCCGTACTTCCATCGCGTGAACGAAGTCTATTCGTATTATTTACCCAAAAGACACCATAAAATCGGCGCTAATCTCCGCAAACCTAACCCTAAACCCGATGACGACAAACGACTATTCGCTGCGAACAGCCCTGCGTTGAGCGCCAGCGCCGACATCGACAGCGACACCAATACTGTTGGCGACGATATTGAGACACTGTTTGAACCGACGCGGCGGACACCGGAGCCGACGCGACGGATACCGGAGCCGACGCGACGGACATCGGAGCCGAGTTTCTACCAACCGATTAGTGCGGATGAGAGCGCCGACAGATACGAATCGGCCGCAAGAGTGCGAAACGATCCGCACAGATATGAGTCGTCGTATACGGAATACGTGGACGAGTCGTACCCAAGCGATAGCTCGCGACCAACTGAGCGCTATTCGCGCCGCACCGGCAGCACTTCGTCCACTTCTCGCGCGTCTTCGTCGTCGTCGCGCTCGTCGTCCGCCACCTCAGCCGCACTACAGGCGGCCGAAGTGCCGCGCAGTACGAACTCGACCTACGCGGGTATACCCGGCTGGCGCTTAGTCGACTTCCCCGTCTACTCGACCGTTCCCTACACTGGCTTTCGATGCGCATCTCAACCCTATTACGGCTATTATGCAGATGTGAACGCGGGCTGTCAGGTATGGCCGGGAATTGCAGGGAATGGCAGCGAATGCTGAATATTCGCCAATAATTTAATTCAAAACTTTTCCTCATATTGTGTGAGAAGTCGTGAGTTCTCTCACTCTTCGCAGCATTTGATTGATTACTGATTTTCGATTTGTGCGAAACGAGTATTCAATTCTGGTTTTTACGAAAAACCAATTTTGAAATTTGATTTAATATTTGAATTATTCTTTTTAATGGTTTATCTGTTTTGCAAATTGAAAGGAAAACATTGAAAACACAGTTTGAGAGCATTTAGACGTATTAAGTGAGGCGTTAATTAAATTTTTTTTGTTTTCTATTATTTTATTCATTGAATTCAAGTTTAAAGACGTTTTTCGTGCAAAAACTGTTTACGCAATACATACGAAAAAATAGTACGAATTTAATGATTGACACATTCGGTCTAATTATGTGTTTCTACTTATTTGGTTCCAAAACGCTTTCTATCGAACAAAACACAAGACATAGCACTACATACGCGAAGTATATGTGCTTTGAATTGGCAATCATTTCAAACAAATGCAACACTAATTGCATAGAAAAGAGTGCTTTTAAAGTCCGATTGTGTTGTTCTGTACGTAATTTCAAACTCAATTCAAATCCTCACTTCAAACCACCGAATGGTTGGTTTGTTTTGTGCCAAACAATTGAATATGTGTTACAAAACCCGAAACCTTATAATTAGTTTAACTGCTAAACAAGTCTCTCTCTCTCTCTCTCCATGTCTGTGCGCATCTCTCTATACATTATAACATTATATAACTCTCTATACTCGAAGAGGTTCTTAATTAAACTTTTCAATTGGATTGGCCTTTGAGTGAACCGTTATATAAGACATATATAAAGAGATAACTCAAATCGCAATCGACTATCGCATAGCCGATCACTGGTTAACACTAAACGGCATTCTCTTTGCATAAACGCATTCGAAGCACATAAGCGCCGATTCGAGTCCATCGGCGAATACATTGCATACATATTCATAGCATTAATTCAGCATTTTTTCCGAAACACATGCAAAATGTGTGCTTCGCTTGAAATACAAAAACACTTTCCTTTTATCTCTCATTCTTCGCGAAATCGTTTTACTCTTTACTCTTAACTTCAATACCAGTTTTCGCTGCGTTATAGCAATGCATAAATTGGTTGTAATAGACGCCAAAAGATTTATATTTCTATTATCACAGAAAAAGGCATTTTTTATATATACTGTAAGTTTTTTTCGGCCTAATTATGAGAGGAATAAAAGTATTGCTTAACCTAATGCTCAGGTGATTTGGATACAGAATATATAATATACATTACTATACAGTATAATCAAAATAATAATAATAAAGCGGAAAATAAACTATTTTGTTTTATGCTGTGCTATTGAATACCGTCGAATAAAATAGCATGCTAGTAATTAGACGTAATGACGGAAGACATTCATATAAATTAGCGCCGACTACTTTTTATGCCGAGCGGCGTGCACTCTTACTTCGCCAAACATTATACTGCATATTGTAATACAATATAAGCATGCTATTCCTGAACAGCGTAAAAATCGATAGCGAACTGCGTGTTCGCCGACAGTTAGAGTACCGACTAATACAATCTGGAGATGCCTTTCGTGATACTAATCGATAGACTTGTTATATAAGACTTTATCCAAATATTGAGCCAATATTTTCATTTTTCATACGTTTTTCGTATGAATGATGAAACTATTGCTTTCAAATTGTTTCATTCATAAATCAAATCCCATATTAATATTTTATTACTTTCGGATATTTTTCTTATGCTGTGTAAAAAATGCAATTTTTACTTCGAAATGAATAAGAAATCTCTTTTAATGTCTGGGATATTGAAATTCTCGGTTATGAGACGCAGAGAAAACACAACCATTTCCTGAGTTCTGAGTCAATAAAAACTTTTTAAATTACATACAAAATAAGAAATTTTTTTTTAATTATTATTCGGAAAACCTATAAAATTTCGAAGGAGTGCACAAGAAATTGCATATTCGTTACGGTGTCTATGAGATTGATATTGACTCGGGATTAAAAATTTTTAAATTATTCTGTGCACACAATTAATCGCAAACAAAACGCTTTTCAAAAAACTATAAAATTTTATTCAAATTTTTGCAAAAATTTTAATAAAAAATTAAAAAACAAAAAGATTGCGAATAACTATTAAATAAAAGCATAAATTGAATAAATAATCATGATAGTACCGGTCTGGAGTACTTAAATTATGTTTTCGCAAGTGTTTAGAAAAATAGAAATTTTTAATCAAGGAAATTAAACAGCTTAAACGAGAAATAATGTTTCTGTATATAAAATACGGCGAATTAATAGCTCTCGAGATCTATTAGATTAGCGCAGAATAAATGTCTGCCATTTATTCGGAAAAAAAGTTTAATTAAATCAGAATTAAATTGAACGGATGTTTGAGCAAGCTTAAAATATAGCGCACAGTATAAACATTAATAAACTAAAAATTAATTGCGTTTAGGCCTATCATGTCTGCCAACCGGATGGCCGCGAATACAGCTTTTTGTGTCCGAACGGCACTCTCTATCACCAGAAAGTGCAGACCTGCGACTGGTATGATGTGAAACGAGCATGCTACCAAAACGAACTAGATACTAAACTGAATTTAAACTGTGCACAGGTGGTACTACGTCGACTGCGCGTCGTCGCCGAGCTTCTACTACCTGAACGCTCGGATCGGCGTTTTGCCGCCAATCGACTCAACACTGTTCCGCTTCAGCAAAGAGCCATAAAATCGACACAAATTCTGATCATATCGTAAAAACAAATTCAAATTAACATGTTTTTTATTTGCATGAACTGTATAAAATATTCGTTTCTATCTTCCGACGTTCTTGTTTTTCTCTACTTTCTTATTTTAATTGAAAACTATTTTATTAATCACTTCTTAAGTAATCATTTGAAATAAAAAATACTTTACATTCCAGACATATGTTGTAAAAAAGTAACATGCATGTTTTGCATATTTTTTTCGGTAGGAGTTTCGATGTCTGGCTTTTTGCTTTTAGACTGTTTTACTGCCTATTGTGTGTGAATGTGCAGTAATTTTTAGCATGGCGCGTTTTATAGCTGTTGCTAAATTAACATTGCTAAATTGACATTGAGGTTAAATTATTCAATTGAATTATTCAGGACTCGGAATACATTTCGGAGAGAAAGGCAAAACATTTCTATACAGTATATAATTGGAGAGAAATTGCGTTAATTTCAATGCAGTGCTAATGGCTTTTCAAAAGGAAAAGTTCATTCAATTAGTCTTTATTAGGGATAGACTTCGGAGGGAATCGTAATTATGAACGAAAAAGCAGACGATATGAACATAACAAAACAAATTGAAGAAAAAAACTTTTAAAAAACATTTCTCTAATATTAATACAGTATAAGAAAGCAGTCTTTTCTTCGAATCCATTTATTATTAAATTCGCAACAAAAGTGTTTTTTCAATGACCTAAATGTTGGCCACAATTCGCACCAAATATACAAAACATATGCACTTCTCGAGTCATATGCAGAACATTAGCGATAAAACGGTTTAAAACAAAACTACAAAACGTATAGAACTTCGAGTCTAATGAATGACAGCTTTGATTGAATTCTAACAAAAAAGACATATTTCTTATGATTGAAGTGAATGACTGGGCGTTGAGTACTGTCGGCGACACTTCATCCGTCCTAATAGTCGCCCGACTGCTGGCCGTCATCGACGGGCTCCTCATCCTTGGTCTGAACGATCGGTCGGATGGGCTCTGGCGGTGGCAGAGGTCGCGGACGGGGAGGAGACGTCTTACTGATGGGTCGGGGCTGAGGTCGGGGCTGAGGTCGCGGCACTATAGGTCTCGGCGCCGGAGCTGGTCGTCGTTGCGGTGCAATTGGTCGCGGCTGAGGAGCGATGGGTCGCGGCTGAGGAGCCACTGGTCGGGGAAGTGGGGCTATTGGCTGCGGTTGGGGCCGGGGTTGGGGAATAGGCCCGGGCTGAGGGGCGGGCGGTAGTGGTCTCTTAACCTGAGATATGGGTCGTTGCGGTTGTTTGCGCGGCGGCTGCGACGGCACTACCGGTGCCGGTCGATAGGGCTGTTGTGGTCTCTGAGGAAAGGCCGGCTGCACTTTGGAGGCGGGCGGGGGTTGATAGCGGGTTGGTTGGGGTTGGGGTCGGATTGGCTGCGGGCGGAACGGCTTCGGCTGTTGGCGAGGAGGTTGGGGTCGGGGTTGAGGTTTGGGTTGGGGTAGGGGTTGAGGCAACTCCTGGGGCGGACTGTCGTAGTCCCGCTCCTCTTCCTGGTCCGGCTGTTCGGCCGGGCGTTGGATCGGTTGGAATGGGGTTCGCGACGGCTGTGGCTGCGGTCGCGGTATTGGTGCCGGCGCTGGTCGGCTTGGAATAGCCGCCGCCGGCCGGGAAGCAGGCGCTGGCGCGGGAGCACCGCCTGGCCCGGGCTCTGCACCCGCTTTGCCTAAACAGAGAAGTATTGAAAACATTGAAAAGTCGAGGAATGGCAGAGAACTCGACTCTTATTCACCTAATTCTTCGTTAATGCCATAGAACTGCGGGGTTAGGGAACAGTCGACGGTATGCCAGTAGTCGCAGCCGAGGATCGCCTGATTGAAGACTGTGCCGACGCCGCACAGGAAGCTCTCTCTCCGGCCCTGAAAGCAGTAGTGATAGGCCTGGCACTGGGTTTCCATATCGGCGTACATTCCCGGCTCGTACTGCTGGTCACTGCACTTGAAGTTTGTTTGTGGTATTTGGGTATATCCGGGGAAGTCGACGCCTGGCACTCCCATTACCCCTCCGTATATCGGAGGCTCGGGATTGGCTTCTCCTTCATCGGCACTGTTCTCCTGGCCCTCGTCCTCCTGCGGCTGGGGTCGGGACACGGGTTTGGGAGGCAGTGGACGCGTTCTCTGCGGAGCGCCGACCGATGACTTGGGAGGCGGAGGAAGATCTTCTTCGGGCTCTTGAGTGTCGAAAGTGGGCGCAGGGCGACGACCCCCTTTGGTCGCCTGGCGCTCCACCTGTTCGGGCAATTGGGTTTATTTCGCTTATTTGGGTTAATTCATTTTAATTATAATTTCTACTGGGTTAAAGTAATAAACATTCGAAACTAACGAATTAAACTAATAAAATTATCTTGATTAAATATTTATAAATTAAGTTTTTAATAATTAATTACAGCAACAATTTATTGTAAATTTTAACTTTATTAATTATATAACTTTATTGTTTATATAATTCTGTTTCTACTATATAAAATTGTTACAGTCTACCATTTCGAAGTAAAAACAGTCTAGACTATAAGTTATATAATGTTATAAAAATTTGTCATTAAGTTTATTGAGCGGAAAATTTCTACGCTATTGTAAAAAACAAAATTTGAAAGATATTAACTGTGTAAAGTAAAACTTTCAAACAAATAAAAGCAGTGAACTCGTAAACTTACCCTGGCATTTTGGCAGACAACGACACCCAGAACGGCGATCAATACAATTGAATATTTTGAAAACATCTTTGTAAGTTTAAACGCAACGCATAGAGCGTTGATAAAAACAATAAATTTAAAATTTAAACGAAAACTTTAAACGTAACGTCGAATTGTATCCACAGTTTGTAGTCGAGAATAAAAGTGAAATGCTTAAAGTCGTCGCACAATTACTTTGAAGAAATTTCGTTTCAAACAAAACGTTTATCGAAACAAAATTCACGAAACCATTCGCACAATCACTGGCAGACGTCGACTGCCTTTTTATGCCCAACTCGTAGGGCAGAAGAAGTCCTCTGACGGAAGAGTTAAGTGGAGGAGAAGGAGGAGAAGAAGACCCAAATTCGCGGCGAAAGTGCAGACAATACGCTCTCTCGGAGTGCAAAGCGAACGAATCGCTTCGGATATTACGCTTACGATATTCGCGCAGATATTCCTGTTTTACAACGAATTGAGACTTTTATTTATTTTGTTTTTTAATTTCCAAACGTATTGTCAGGTTCTCTATCCCTCTCTCCTATCGTATGTGTGTTTTCGGCCATAAGTGAGAACACGATTTCGTTTTAGTAGCGCAAAGAGGAGAGCGCGAGAGAGGGCCGGGAGAGGGGCCGGTCTCTCGCATCGCCTAATTGTGCCTCTCGTTCCCCAATCCGATTCTCTCCAACCGTTCCGATGGTTTCGTTATTTTACTTTCCTCTCATTTCGTAGTTTCCAACATTTGATCATGTTAGTTAACTTAGTTAGTTGGAAACGAATGAGAAGTTTCTTCTTGTTATTTCTTTTCAATTCGATTGTCTCATAAATAGTGTTTTATTGTATTTAATCGAAAGTTTTTGATCTTTTTCTTTACATTCGCCGTTCAGTTAACAAACAATTTGTAATTTTTATTTTGAATTTTATTTTTACTATATTTTCGTATTTATTACTATCACTGCTAACGAGAAACTGATGAGAATAGGGGTCACAAAGTCAAGGATGGGATTCAATCTGTTTTCTGTTGTTAATAATCAGTTCTATTCTTGAGTACACAGTATCTAAATATGAATCTATGTTTTTGTCAGATTTTTTTCGTTTTGTTATGTTTTGTTTTCAGTACAAACTGTTTAACGAGTAATAGTCGATTGACACTCAACTCGATTATCATATTTTTTATACTGTATAACAAATGATTAAATTAGAAAAATTTTCTGCACTTACTGTACAATACAATCGATGTTTGAATTGTCGAAATATTTCAAATATTTTGAAACATTAGTGCAATTCTCGAAAAACTTATTCGCGATTTAAAAATAGAAATGTATTGTTTGACGAGTGACTAATCAAACAGTTAATGAAAAACTTTTTGTGGATTGTAAAAATTTCCAACTCAAGGTATTTAACACAATCTAAACAAAAATATTACCATAGGAAAAGTGTACACAGTATAAATTGTATTTACAAAAACAGATTTTTTGTTTATTTAAGAACTTGATGTTTCAGAAAAAATACTTAAAAAACAATTTCATTTTCCAACCCTTTCCTAAATCTGCAACAAAAACAAAGAATTATCATGAATTATCATGTGCATATTATTATTTTTGCATTGAAATAATAGCACATTTTAATTAAGTAAAAACTAACAAATTTTTTAATTCAAAGTCAGATTTCTGTAATGTATTTGAATTTCTAATTTAACTAAAGCTGAAAATTAGTGCTAATATTGTGTCATAAGAAGAATATTTTAATACATTTGTACTGTACAAAATAATGAGTACGAGAAACGCATTCTCTGCGTATGTTATGCTAAATACGAAAATTAATCTTGACTTAGATCTGAAATTGTTTTTATATTGTATTATTTCGCCCGTGGAGTGCAGTTGTTAAGCGCATATATTGAGATTTTAATTTGCTAATTTAATTTATTTACGGCATAAACTGTCTAAATTAAGTTACACCTACACAACTGCGCATTTCTTTTCTAACTTAGATTATATATTATTAAGTGGCATGATTATATTTATTATTTATGTAAGACAATGATTATGACTAATCAGTAAAAGTGTTTGGCTTAGTTTAGCAAGCAATTTTCTTGTATAATTCTTTTTATTCGCAATTTTGTTAAATAAGGCATTGATAAATTTCTTGCGTAAGAATTGAATATGTTTAATTTTGTATGATTTCAAGATTAACGCGGCAAAAGATAAAAATATGCATGCTTATAGAAAAATTATATAAACATAATTACAGTAATTAGTTTCGCAATTCAGGGGAAGAATTCAAATCAATAAAACAATGCGTTATAAGTGAAGACAATAACAAATGAATAGAAAATTTTCTAATAATACTGTTTAGTATATACGGTATTAATCATTAGTTAAATATGTTTTGCAAAAAGCCTTAAATTTGTTTTTTAAACAATAAAATAACTGTTAATTTTGAGATGTATTTCACTTTTTAAAAATTATTAATGAAAATAAAATTACTCATTTGTTAATTACATTGATTATTTGACGTTTGTAGTTTATTTTAAATATTTGCATATTATTTTAGTGGTTTTGAATCCTAATTAAACTCTAAATGCGCATGGTAATAAATATGTTTTTTATTTAAATGTAAAAATATTTTTAGATTTATTTACAATGAGTTTAAAAAACTAAAAATTTATTTTACAATTAAATATTACTTTAAAATTATTTGATTTAATTAACATAAAGTAAATATTATTTTCGAAAGTTTCTAAACAATTCTATTATTTAGTTCTAAACAAATTTAATGCAATAAATAAGTTATAAAATAAATTATTAGAAACGCTTTGTTCGGATAAAATAAATAAAAATTACAAATTGAAGAATAGAAAATTAACCAGGAAGAAACTTTCGAATAACATTAAATTCGTATAGAATTAATTTTAAAATATACTGTACGTTGTATTGAATATAATTCTTAATATAATTAGAATGTATTAAATGATAGTATTTTTGTTTGATATGCTGCTCATATTTTCGTTTAACATGTTTAATATGAAAGTAAAAATTACCATCACCGCAAAAAAGGAGTAAGATATTAATAATATGCTTTCAAAAACGTTGCGAAGAATTATCCGGAAAATTGGTATAAAAAGGAGAGAAATATCGAAATAAAAAGATCTAATCTCTGAAGACATTAGTTTGAAGAGCAGTGGTTGGAAACGGCGTGTCATGTCTGAGCACATCCCCCGCTCCCACTGTCCTTGGGCTCAGCGACCAGACATCATAATCTGTGCAAAATTTTGATTTAGCAAAAATTCGTACAGTGTAGAAAACTGTGTAGAAAACTGTGCGGACTATACGAAATCAATTTTGCGGAAAAACTGAGACTCGCTATGAAAGAGAGGCTATAATTGATTTCTATTCACTTTATTCACTACTAAAGCAAATCATTTACTTCTCGACGAAAACAACGCATTGTTTCGCGAATTCAAGTAATACTTGAAAACGAGGCATAAAATTGGCAGAACATGAATGTCAGTTCCTTTTTGCTGAGAACACGAAGAAAACAACTTGATAATAATGCCTCGCAATCCGAAATGCTTTCCCTTATTTTTATTGTCATATTGTTTGCAAAGCCATATTGAAAGTGAGCCAAACATTAAACCATTAAAACGATTCTCGTTTCGGAATCACTTTTGCGCTGCAATCCTCTCAATCAATAACAAGTAAAAATTTCGGAGAAAACAATTTTTTTCACCCAAACAATTCGAGTCTTCCGAAAAGCATTAAAAAATATGAACACAATTGGAGTCGACATTTGAGAAAAGCGTTTGAACTTCTGATAGACTATGCAATAGAGGTTTCGAATTATTTTAATGCATTGTTTCGCTCAAAAACTTTTGGAAAACAAACTTTTTATTCAATTATTTTCAAATCAATAGAAAATTGTGTTTTTATTTTACTGTTACTGAAGAGAAAGTGCTTTTTCGGCCAACAAATAGGCCGCGGCTGACGCGGCGCAGGTATGAGAACATGTAGCCGTCGCCCACACCTACTGTCGGATACCTGTGCCATATGTCTGCCTCATTGACTCAATCAGATAAGCCATAGCAGCAGTCAATCAGTTCGGCCCGAAATGCGGAGGCGGTGTGCGGTGTAGTGCCAATGCTAGCGATCGAAATCTATCGTACATTTGAACATTTAAACATGTTAACTTTATACTTTCACTCTTCTTAAGTGTGTTTCGAGTTTGTCTTTGATAGCAATTTTTCAATTTTCTCTTTAATTTCGTACAAATATTTAGATTTTTTTTTTTGTTTTACGTAAATATTTTGAAGTTTTCATATTCGAGCCGAAAGCGATTGTTCGTGAGTTTAGATCGAAATCTCATAAATTCTAGCATTGTACTTTCTATTTATCCCCCAATGTTTGAATGTTTATTCAATTTGAGCGTAGATTCGCTTTTAAGGCGAAGATAAAAGGTAATGTGTGTTTTGCGTTGCAAAATATAGCTTGCGCGTTTTTGTTGTTGTTTTTTCGCTCGCCAATACTGCACTGCATAAATTTTGCATAAAACTCAAGTTTCGAATCCAAGGCGAGACTGAGCGCTAAATTTATGCCATATTTGGCTGCGAATCGATGAGAAAATTTAGTTTTCATTTAATGTATTTCACATAAAATCGTCACAAAATATAAATATATTCCGAAATATACAGTATTTTTGAGATTAATTCAAAGTTATGTTACGTATGAGTCGAATGACTTCACTTTAGTCACAAATATTCGTTTGAGTTTATGACTTGAATTTTTATCAGTCTATTCGGTACTGGTTTTGTATCATGCACATTTTTAGCATACTTTAAAGTATTTAGTGTATTTAGTCTGCTGCTGTATTTTTACCATGTATTAAAAAATACATTACTTAATTAAAACGATTAAAGTGATTGGAAAATTTGCTAAACATGGTAATTAATTTTAGAGTCAAGAATCTAGTTAATTTTTTAGTATTGGCAAATAGCATTAAATGCCTATTTGTATCCCCGCAACCAATTTAAGCTTGATTTATTGTTCAATTAATTCCATGGACGTTTTTATGAGTAAAAGCATAATCAAAAACTGTTGCCAAATATTGATTTTAATTTTTTAAAATTTATTACCCTGCTCATAAAATGCAAACTCAATTAACTTAAATTAAATTTTTGGCTACATGTTTAATTATGTCTTATATGTCATTTTTAACATTTTATACATTTATATTTTAATACAGTACTTTATTTTAATAGTTATATGCAAAATCTAATTATAAATATAGCAATGTTTAAATAATTACACAATAAATTTGACAAGTAATTGACAAAGTTATACGAAAAATATGCCTACTCATTTTAATAAAAAGAAATTTCCATTTTATCATAACTATATTTTACTTATAGCTAAATAAAATAATTCTGAATAAAAATAATTGTTTTTCAGCAAAAACTTAATAATAAAATTTTTCGAATTAAAATTCCAATGAATTTTGACATAACGCTATTAAATTGTTCATTAAATGTAAAATTTAAACATAATTAAATTTTGCAGAATCGGAAATATTCATAAAAATAATCATTAAATAATTTCGAATTGATACTAAAAGTAAATTGTTTGTCAATCAAATAGAAAATTTGTTTTTTGGATAATCTCAACACTAAGTGATCACGAATTTGAAATTTAAAGTATTCGTTGAAATCATAGATACCTTGAAGTCTAGAAAGCGATTCAAACAACAACTCATTCTTCAGTCAATTGATAAGTCAATGAAAGATGAAATTCATATTTTTAATTGAATATCAAATTTGAGGAAATGATTGAATACACTGTACAAATCAAAGACAGTTTCTAATGACGTTGAAATGTGTGTTTGTACTGTACACAATAACACAGCATGTGTTGATAAAATTATACCATGACTAATTCTTAAAATAGCAACTTAATAAATTATTTTTATTAATTGTTAACCAATTTATACATTATAAACTTGATCAATTATTTTGTCAAATTATATTCTCAACAATTGTTTTGCATATTATGTATAATAATTATTATGCATAAAATAGGTATTGTATAACCATTATTTCATCAAGTACAAAAAATAAGAATCAAAACTTAAACAAAAAATTTTATTACATGCTAACTAGAGAGCTAAAAACAAAAGAATATAAAAAACGTGTCTCATTTTAAAATATTCATGTATACTGTTTGAATTTAAATAACATAAAGTGAAATAAAATTGCTCATGCGAAAAAATGAAATTAAAAACCAATATGATAATCAATCGCGAATTCTACCTTGACTCTTTTCACCCGAGTATATAATTTTGATCATTATATTCGAGCGGATAATAGCCGTCGAATCGTGTGCTTTACGGAGTGGGAGAACCCAATAGTTTAGGGTTTTCTCGGAATCAAAAATAAAATCAAAATAACAAAAGAAACAAAAATGCAGTGAAGACGAGCTGCGCGTCCAGAAAAATTGTACTGTGTAGAAAAAGCCAATACAATGATGTAATCGCACAAATCAAGTATAGAATGGCTTTTCCCAGACCTTCCCTCTCCTATTAAAGCGATTTATGGGTTCTATAATCGCTTTTTAGCTATTTTTGTGCAGAATTTTTCATTCCATTTAATTATCTATAGTGTACAAAGTGTACAGCATAATTTTTTATAACTTATACAGAAAGTTAAGAAGTATCTGATATTTGTTAGCAAAGAGCGATTCCTTGAGTTTTCACTATCAGTGATGACTTCGACTTCAAGTCCTTTCCGTCCACTCCTTCTTTAGCTAATAGGAGGAGGACTTGGATTCGCCTCAAAATAAACATAAAAAGCAGTCATTCGGCGATCATTGCGGCAATAGATTCGGTGCCAACTTCTCCACTAAATTGCTTATAGTTTTCCAACTTTTTATTTTACTTCGAAGACCAATTATTTCAGTTTTGCTGCAAATTTCAACAATTAGTTTTTTGTTTCTTGTTGGTTTTTTAAATTCAAACTAAATTAACTGAATTAAAGACGATTTCAACTTTGCTTTCGAGTGTTGAATGCAATCTTCAAAATGCTGTTAAAGTATGTGATTTTAGCAGCGATTGCGTTGAGTGTCAGTTCGCAGAATCTGAGAGTAAGTAAATACTACTTTTTTACCATGTAATTATTATTGTGCAAAAGTTCTTTTTGCTATTTAAAGTCATATCTTTTCAAGTATAAGCATGGTGTATATTTAACTTTTACATTTATACATGTGTAAATAGTTTAAGAATATGAATCATTGACAATATGTTCTGTACACTACTTAATGTTTAACAGAATATTTGCTCAAGTTTTGAGAAATTAACAAGGAAGGTGAACATTTTAAGGAAATAACAATTCGTTTAAATTTGTGTAATTAAGTTTGCGTTTTAAACATCCATTAGGAACATCCACAATTTTTTCGAAACAAAGTTACTGTATATAAAAAATCGTGAATTAGTTTTTTCATATCAAAAATTTTATTGACAAAGTGTTTCATATATTTAATTGTATTTGAGAAGAACTCAAACATCTTGTTTGACATTTGTATTTACATTGCTACTTGCAACATTGGTTTGATTATATTTAACAAATCAATATTTTTGAGATAAAATTTTTGTACATTAAAGAATTAATTTTAATAACATAAGTAATTTAATCTTGGTTAGACTTTAAAAAAGACAATTTCATTATAATTTTAAATTAGTATTTTTAATCAAGAATAAATTTTTATTTTTGGTTTGAATTTTAAATTAAACAAAGAGAAGTAAAGTTAACTAAAAGCTATAATGTTTAATATCTAATCAGCATTGCTAGTTTTTTTTATTTAATTTTCTATTTATATTTTATATAAAAATAGTAATTATTTTTTAATAGGCAATTTTTGTAAATAGATTATTTTAAAAATTAATTCGATATTAAAATATAAATACAAATACAAGTTGTTGAAAATGCAAAATTATCTACACCTGTTGTTAAAATAATCGCCAACTCATCTATTAAGTTTAAATAATTAAGCATTTTAAAATCGTGAAAAATAGCAATCATAATATTTTACGAGATTTTAATCTATAATTTATTAGCACTTAATGCATGTTTGGGCTTATGTTCAATAAGAAAGCTTTACTACGATTTCAATGATATAGGCATTCATTGCAATTATTGTAATAATTTTTCTTATTATAAGTTTATACTTAATATTTAAAACATTTTTATTCGATTTCAGCAAGGTTAATATCAAATTTAGTAAAATATGAAACATTTGGATTCTTATATTTTAATTATAAATAATTGAATAATAAATATTTTCAAATGCCTGTATAAATTTTACATTTTAAGATTAAGAATATAATATAGTAATTACATTGTAATTTATGTTAATATAGTGATTTTTACTTGAGCTTAAATTTATTTTTTAATGCTTAATATATTATTTGTAATTTTAGCAAAACAAAGCAAGTGTTTTATCAATATCAAATGATTATTGTTTAGCTTAATTGACAATTTAATAGCAATTATTAAAAGAAATAAACTTACTCGTTGGACGAGGGATCGGTCAGTACCCGATTCAATTGAATTTAGTATAGAATTAAAGCTCTGGTCATTTATAGTAAGATTGGGCACATTTTAGCGGCGAATGGCCAGACGCGCCGCCGTAATCAACGGTCAAAGTCGGTGTTTTCTGTGCTTTCGTACTGTATTAGAGTCTATTCATAGGCTTTCTATGCATTGCATTGCTTTAGAGAGCAGTACAACGAAACGCGTTATAAGCTAATGCATATAACTTATTAAACTTAGCAAAACTTAATTTATGTTTTTAAAAACTTATTGATTAATATGTGAGAGTAAATTCTTACATAATAACTAAAAATTATTTTAATTTTATCAATTTTTTATTGCTTAGTTAGTAGTTTGTAGACATATACATATTTTATCATTCAATATTTTCTTATGTATTTGTCAATATAGTTAAGTTAAATTATTATAAGTTAAATAAATTAAGTCAATATAGTTATTAAGTTGTTATATATTAAATTAAATTATAAACATTTAAAGTTATTTGAGCAAGTATGAATTAACATTTTAAATTGGTGTCTGCAATATTAAATTGATAAATAAAAGCATGGCTAAATTTAAATTTTAAGCCAATTAACTAACCAAGGAGGCATTAGCTAAAAATTATACAATAATTATACTAGTTGAATATATTTTTAATTTAAAAAACCAATGTTTATAAATAAAATTCTTTTATTTCAATAAAATTTATTCGCATTACTGTAGAACTAAAATGATGAGACATTGAGTGATGAGATATAAACATAAAATTGGATAAAAATACTAACAAAACAAAAAATATCAATCAATTGAGTGATTTTCAGCGCGAATTAAAATTTCAATACAATTATTGATCAATCAATCGAATGTTAATGTTATTTATTTACTGAATAGAACTTTTATTTACGAATCAAACGAAAAAAATGTACAGTAGTAATTTTAGCAACAAAAGAGAATACGTGATAATTAGATACATTATGTTTTATAACAACGAAAGTACTGCACAATTATACGAAATAATAGCATTTGTTAATAGCATTTGATCTAAAAATTTCTATTTTTAACTCAAATTAGTTTCGACGCCAAGGAGTGAAAGGCTATCGACAGCCACAGCCGTCATACCAACCGCAGCAGCAGTTCGGCACAGGCTATAGACCTCCTCGGCCTCAATCGCAAGTCGGCGCTCCGAAGCGCACTCGACCGCAACCCTTCCCCCGCCCGCAGCCGCAGGAGGATGAGGGACAGGTGAACAGCGCGGAGGGGGAGGCGAACCCCGAGCCACCCATATATGGAGGAGTGATGGGAACGCCAGGCGTCGACTTTCCCGGATATACCCAAATACCGCAAACGAACTTCAAGTGCAGTGACCAGCAGTACGAGCCGGGAATGTACGCCGATATGGACACCCAGTGTCAGGCCTACCACTACTGCTTTCAGGGCCGGAAGGAGAGCTTCCTGTGCGGCGTCGGCACTGTCTTCAATCAGGCGATCCTGACCTGCGATTACTGGCATTCCGTCGACTGCTCCCAAACCCCGAACTTCTATAGCGTTAACGAAGAATTGGGTGACTATTGACTCCAGACTCGCGATTGCGACCACTTTTTCGGTTTTAAAACTAATTTTCGATTGTTTTCCTAATTCAGGCAAAGCTGGCGCAGAGCCCGGCCCGGGAGGCGCTCCACCAGTTCAAGCGCCGCAGCCCTTCCGACCATCAGCTCCGCGTCCGCCACCGCAAAGACCTCCGCAGCCGAGACCACAGCCACCCCGACAGCCGTCCTATCAGAGCCCAGACGAGGAAACCGAATACATATCTCCACAGCAGCCACAGCCGTACCCACAACCCCAGCCCCGACCCCAACCGGGTCGCTATCAGCCCCCGCCGGCGTCTAAAGTCAGCCCTGGATTCCAACAGAGACCTCAACCCCAACCCTATCGGCCGCAACCCATAGCTCCGCAAAGACCGCAACCGCCGGGTAAAGTGCCGCAGAGGCAGCAGCAGCCCTATCGGCCCCAACCTCAGCAACAAAGACCCCAACCATACCGGCCCTCACCTCAGCCGCAAAGACCCCAACAAAGACCACAACAGCCGCGTCCGTATCAGCCGCAGCCCCAACAGCAGCCCTACGCTCCCCAACCAAGACCTGTCGCACCGCCACAACGCCCGCAACAGCAGCGGCCGTACGCACCGGCGCCACAACCCGGTAAGCCATCGCTACCCCATCCCCGACCTTCTCCTCCAACGCTTGAACAGCAAAGACCTATCGTTCAGACAAAGGAAGAGCCGGACTATTCATACGCCGGACAGCGGTATGAGTCGTATTAACCGAAGACTTCCGCAAACTGTCGGCCCTTTTCGCGTCCAGTCATTCGATTCCATTGTTTTCTAACTTAAATCGAAATGTCATTCCATTTAAACCATAACTAAGTTTTGACTAATATTTTCTAATCCACTCCAAGAGTATAATCTGTAGTAAAATGTAGTAAATCTATAGAAAATTGTTTAGTTTTGACCCGAAATACACACTTTTGTTGCCAAATATGTTATGCATTTAAAACTCAAACGAATTAAACGTTTTATTAATTTTTGATGTTTTCTCTCATTTGTATCACACTTTGTAAGAGATTTTTGTAGTTTTTATTACTATTTTATATATAATTCGATATTTTGGATGAATTAATGAAAAAATAAATTCTATTCTCAAACCGAAAAAGTTGTCACAAATTGTCTGAAAACCTGCTTTCGCTTACGTTTTCGCAAAAATTATGTTTAATTCTAACCATAAATATGTTTGAATACTATTCTACCCATTGTTTTAGGCAAAGGCCGTCCGGCGCCCGAAGAGCCCGAGCCCGAGGAGGACGAGGCGGACGATAGTCCCGGAGCGCCGCAGCGACAGAGACCGGCCGCGCCCTCCCGTCCCGTAAGTAAGACCCGACCCAAGGATAACGTGAGCGGAAAACCGAGGAATAGACCGAAAGCACCCGTTCAGCGCAAACCCGAACCCAAACCCAAGGCACCCAAACAGCAACCGGAGGACGAACCGCAAGAACCGGAACAGTCACCTGAAGAAGCACCGGAAGAGACGCCAGAAGAGGTAGAGGAAGCGCCGGAAGAGTCACCAGAAGAAGCGCCGGAAGAGCCCAAACAACCGCAAAAGAAAAAGGAACCGAAAAAACCCAAACCTCAAGAACCAGAACCACAAGTAGTAGAACCGGAAGACGAACCGCAGTCTCAAGAACCCGAAGAAGATAATCAATCGGAGGAACCACCAGAAGAACCGGAAGAGCCCGAAGAGCCAGAGGAAGAACCAGAAAAACCTAAACCCAAACCAAAACCCAAACCAAGTGCACCGAAACCGAAAAAACCGACAAAACCAGAGAAACCCGAAAAACAGCAAAAGCCGTCGCAAACACCTCAGGAACCCGAGGATGAGCCGCAGGAACCGGAAGAAGAACCCGAAGAACCAGAACCGGCGGACGAAGAGGAAGCGGATAAACCCAAACCCAATCCACAAAAGCCGAAGAAACCGGAAAAACAATCGCAAAAACCGAAAGAACCCAAACCTGAGGCACAAGAACCGGAAGACGAGGCGCAAGAAGTGGACGAACCGGAGGAGCCGGAAGAGCCCGAAGAACAAGAACCTGAAGCCAAACCCAAACCTAAACCCCAACCCAAGCCAAAGGCACCCAAACCTAAAGCACCGCAAAAACCGGCGCCAAAACCGCAGCCCCAGGAGGAGGCGCCGGAAGATGAGGCTGAAGAACCGCAGGAACCGGACGAAGAGCCGGAGGAAGCGCCCGAACCGCCGAAAGCGCCGCAAAAACCCAAACCTAAGCCCAAACCGCAAACACCGAAACAGAAGCCGCAGCCGAAGCCACCGAAGCGGCCGAAGAAGCCGACGAACATCGAAGAAGTGCCGGACGAACAGATCGAACAGTCGGAGGAACCGATATCTCAGGTGAAAGACGACGAACCGTATTGACCGACGAGTGGACACTAACTCCAATCGGTTAACACATTTGCCAATCATTTTCTGCTCAAAGTCTACAAAATATTTCCTTATTT
>JAQIXC010000344.1:0-30730 GCA_034697605.1 Metabelba pulverosa | reverse complement strand
TCACGAGAGGAGTGACATCTCACACACCCATGGGTTGGGAACTATGAGATATGTGGCGCCGGAAGTGATTAGTGGCATAAGATATAACACTAAATCCGATGTCTATAGTTTGGGTCGAATAGCACAGGAATTGTTTGATATTTCAATTGATTCGTTAGTATTTTAAACTGCATAACAATATTTTATATTTAATATTATATTTATTATTTCATCTATAGCTCATACACTAATCTGAATTTAAATACAAACATGGGAAATTATTTTGATATATTGGACAAATTAATTACTTCGATGACCAATTGGCCAGTATGGAAACTTAGACCTACCTGTGCAGAGGTTTTGGCCAAATCTAGTAAATGGACTATCGATGTGAATGCAGTGAAAGAGTCGCCCGAATTCGAGGCAACTCTGTGTTCACTGAAGAAAAATCAAAATCCATTTTATTATAAATATCTACTTAAAATAGTAAATTCTACCAAACTTAAATCTGTCGCTAAAAAACAACTGTGCACTAATTCTATAAATATTCAGAGTAGCTATTTATATTTAATTGGAATGTTTGTTTTGTTTTTATCTTTTATTATTTATTTGTTTAAATATTAAAAAAGTAAATGATTAAATATTTTTTATATTATAAATATAAGCTAAACCTTCTACCTTATATTAATTAATTTTACATATTAAGTTTAGCGAATAATTTCTTATAATATAATATCAATGTTTTTACAAGTAACATTTTTAACCAAAATAATTTGTTATTAAACTAGCATGTTAAAAACTTTTAATAAACTTATCTGTATTCTAATGAATTTATTTTAATAATAATTTTAAAATATATTATAGGACAAAATTTAATTTTCACATTTTATTGTACAGGATAACTATAAACACAATATTAACTAAAAGTTTTTAACTTTTTAAAAATAGCATTTGTTATTATTCCAAATACATTCAGTACTACAGTATTATCATATTTTTCAATGCATTAATTGTTGCTTGTTATCTTAAAACTTTATTTGTATTGATATAAAATTGTGACAAGTGCACTTTTTAGGTTAACTACTAATCAAATGTTACTTAATCAAAATGTGTCATGCTCAAGTTTGTTTGCTAGCGTAACGATAAGCTCCGGCGCTATCTTACGACTTGGAAACAGTTGACTCGACTTCGATATGAATGCCCAGTCTTTGCATTGAGTTTCAGGTCTTCCGACTCCTAATTCAGATTTGCATTTCGTGTTTCACTCGAAATAAATGTTAATATAATATGCGTTTTGATAGTTTTCAAAATTGCAATGATGTAAATTTGCCTAAATTGTCGTATTAATCGAATATAGCAACTAGTTATTGCATAAATCAACATGCTTAATTATTCATAGAAAAAATTAACCCGCGATTAGATGCTTAACATATGGAATGAAACACAAAATTTGAATTATGAGTTGGAAACGACTTATCTAATTCTCGAGTTACTGCATAACTAATTATATCAACATTTAACTTGCATGTACAAATTTATAAAACACAACAAATATAAAAATGGAATAAATTTTAATCAAATGTAATAATTACGAGCTATTGTTGAATGAGTTGACTCGCGATTACCCGAAGCGCTCGAACAGAGACTTCCGGTTCAGCGCTTTTATAGTAGTGCTCGAGTGGTCGGCCCTTCCATTAATGGATAGGAATTTGTAAACCTTTCCTTTATATTTGATATTATTTTGTATAGTATAAATACTGTACTGTATTGTTATCTTAATATTTATATTTTTTCTGATGGTAACAATGTAACAAGTATATATTTAGCTCAATTACTTAACACAACTTACATAATCAGAATGTGCACCGGCGCTATCTTTCGACTTTGAAACTATTTGTCCAATTATTTAACCTTTAAGTTAGAAATTAAGCAGTGTAGTTAGATTTGTTAAACTTTATTTTGTTTTTATACTATTTAATAATTAATTCAATAATTTTACAATTATTTGAAATTTACATTGATTTCGCGTTTATATCTATTATTATATTAACATCAATTTGCGTTTATTAGTAGTACAATGCAGCATCTTTATTGGCATGTCCACTTATTTGCTAATCGTGTAGTACATGTGCGCCGATGTCTCTCCCGGTTTGCCAATTAAGCCAAATGTCAATAATTTCCTATTAAACACGTTTTTCCCGATATCTGTCACTAAATTTTATTATTGATTTAAAATTTTCTAATTACTAAATCAATGATTACAAATTGTTAACTAAATTCTAAATCAGTATGTACAATATGTTATAAATAAATCTGTAGATAAAACCTGTGTTTAAATATCTGAATAATAATTTAATTAAAGCCAATTTTTTCTAAAAAAAAACTTTACGTTATTTTTCTCAAAAAGAATTTATGAAAAAATATTTTTTCATTTATTTCTAATGAACTCAAAATTGTCTTAAATTCCGGCAATTCTTTCACTAATTGCGCACTAATAGTCCATTCCGTCGATTGGGCCAACACTTCGGCACAGGTAGGTCTGCGACGCCATATGTGGTTAGTCATTGCGATGACCAGTTCTTCAATAATGTTATAATTTTCTTTTAAACGATTTCTTAAATTTAAGCTTGTTTTTGTGCTAAATAGTGTAAAATAGATTTGATTATTTGATTATTTAATTTTAATATCTATTTTAGTAAAATACTAACGAATTAATGTTGAAATCAAACAATTCCTGTGCTATTAGACCCAGACTATAGACATCCACTTTTGGGCCATATTCTGTGCCACTAATCACTTCCGGAGCCATATATTTTCGAGTTCCCAACCCTTGAGTAAAAGTCATGTAATCCTTGTCTGCGTCTAGAGTTGTGGCTAAACCAAAGTCGCATAACTTGAGTGACATTTGTTCGGAAATCAAGACATTCGACGGTTTGAGGTCTCGATGTATGACCGGAGGCGACGATTCGTGTAAATACTGAACGCATTGCAAGAGTTCGACCATAAGTGCACTCGAAGTGAAGTATTCCGTTCGAGACATCGGTTCCGATCCGTTGCGTCCGAATGCCGCGGCTTTCGACTCAATCGCTGTTTTCAAGTCTCCGAAACATAACTCCATTTGAATGTAAAGACAATTGCTTTCAATCCAAGAGGTCTTGTAATTCACGACATATTCGGAGTTTAGTCGTGATATTAATTCGATTTCTTTTAACATATATTTCCGATCCGTATTAGTCATATCTAATTAAAATGATAAAACAATATATTTGTTAATAATGTTATAATTTTACTGCATTTTAAAATATTATAGATAATATCGTAATATATACTTGTCAAAATAATTTTCTTAATTGCATATACTCTGTGATCAAATTTATGTCTTGCTTTGAATACAACACCAAATCCACCCGAACCTAATTTTTCGACGCCAACAAAATTCTGCATGATTGTATTTGTTGAATTGGTTATACTCTTCAAGTTAGCAAGTTTATTACCGGAGTTGTGTGCAATTTGTAATTCCGAAATGTTTTTACACATCTCGTCAACTAATGTCGTAGTTGTAGCATTCATATTTTTTTGATTAACAGCACTTTCTAATTTTTTATCCATATGAATTGCTTCAACACAATTATTTTTATTTAAATATATAGTTTGATACGATTGTTTTAAGCCATGTGCAAACAAATCAAATATATTTTTATAATTTAACTGTTTAATTATATCGTCTTTTAATTGATAAAGTATTTGATTAGATTGAGCAAAACCATATTGATAAAGTTGATCAAATTTTAAATCACTATTTAATTTAGTTAAATTAACCTTGTCTCCTTTAACTTTACCGCAAAAATATATAAATCCATCATTTGTTAGAAAATAAGTGATTTTAGTGTATGGAGCGATTGCGCGAATATTGCTTAAATTAACCATGGTAGGTGTGTTATTTAGCCATGTCGATAAAGGATTATCAGTGACTGGCAGTTCTAAACCCAGTTGTTTGGCATCATTTCCGCCCCAACTATACGCCATTCCATCGCTGGTTAACGCGAATGACGTACTAAATGAACAATATATCGATACAATCGTATGCTTTGACGGGAATTGCAATTCCGTTGGATTCGCGCAATCATTATATGTTTTGCAGCCGACTTGTCCCCAATTATTACGACCCCATCCGTATACACATCCTTGTGCTGACAGCGCCAGACCGTGTGTATCTCCGCATTTTATATCAATGAGCTGCATATTGTTAAAATACTCGATACATGCTGGTTTTAAAGATGCATATTTTATACATCCGCGACCTAACTGTCCGTGAGAGTTATATCCGAAACTAAATACTCGGTTATTCGAAGTGAGCGCCAAAATAAATGTTTCGCCGCAAACGAACTTGCTGATTCGTTGTCCGCATAATTCGGGTATAATCTGCGGTTGAGTAACATGTTCGCCCATCCTTTCGCCATGACCGAAACCGAGTCGACCCCAAGAGTTGTCGCCGAAAGCGTACACTTTGTCGTCGTTTGTGACGAAGAAAACACTTTCGAAAAAAACATAAAAACATTTCATTTGTTTTCGAATATTTTCCGAAATATTTTTGCACAACTCGTAGTCATCTAAAGTCGTCATTATTTTTATTAGTAGTAAATTATCATGCTAATTTTGTATTTAAATTTCACATTGAATTTATTAAACCTGTTCCATAGATTTTTAAATATTTATTTTTTGTAAGTTTTAATAGAATTAACAGTATGTAACTTTTATGTTTTAGAAATGGAGTGTTGTAAATTAAGTGATAAAATAACGATGACAACAGTGTGAATGTTAAAAATGTTGATAACCTAATCATTTATTGTATGAACAAAACACTTTAAAAAATAATTTATTATACTTATATACGATTACTCGAACAGAGACTCTGGTTCAACGCCTCTATTGTACTGCTCAAGTGATCAGCCATTCCATTCATTAATATAAATGTATATATTTTTATTATACATTATTATTTCACCTTGTTTTATACTAATAGAATTTTTTCAATATAAATATTAAATTGATAATTAGATTTTATTAAACACTTGCAATATTTTTTACAAGATGTTTACAGTTTATGACATTTTATAGTTTGTAACAAGCCAATTATTTAAGACAAATTAAGCCATTTATTGTACTTATCAGAGCATACATAATCAAATTGTGTCATGCTCAAGTTTGCTTGCTAGTGTTACAATTAGATCTTGCGCTGTCTTTTGACTTTGATACTAGTTAATCGAATACAGTATTTCAATCATCAGATATATAAATAAACAGTGTAATTACAGAATACTTAAATTTACTAAATAATATATTAATTTCATACTATTTAATAAATAATTCAAAAATTTTACAATTTGTTTCAAATATTATTTAAAACATTGCGCTTTCACTTATACATATTATTAATGCCTAGTTGTTTGCGATTATCAGTAGTACCATGCCGCATCTTTTTCGCACGTCTGCCCCATTCGCGAGTCGTGTTCCGCACATCTGCGCCGATGTCTCTCCCGGTTAGCCATTGATTTAAAATTCAATATTTGACGACTTATTGGGTTAAATTAAATGTGTATTTCTAAACTATGCAACATTATTCTGCTTATTTAAAATTAAAAATGCTTAATTTAACTAATTTTTCTGCATTTTTTGTGCAATTAATCTGATAAAACGTGAAATTATTTTATAGAAATTATTCTATTTTAAAATATGAGAGTAGCAAGCACTTTTTAAAAATATCAGCGCAAGAACTAAAATATAAAAATCAAACAATTTTATAGATTTTTTAAAAAATATTTGCAATTTATAAATAAATTATAATTGTAATTTTGCAAAATTACAAGAAAATGCATAGTTTTTTAATAACACATATTTTTTGCTGAAAAGTTGATTACAATTAAATTTAAATGAATTTTGACTTATCATAAAATATATAATTAAAATAATAATAAATAATCAAAAAGTTATTTTTAAAATAAAATAATTTCAATATTTTGAAAAATTTATCTTAAAATTTAAAGCTATCAAATATGAAATTATAAATTAATTAAAATAGCATGTTACTGTGTATTTAGGTGTATAGTATAAGGTGAGAGAGAAGCGTAAAGTGAGAACATAGTGTACTTCAACGAAACTTATTATATCAATACATTATTGCATTTATTGTCACATACTAACAATTTATCCTTTATTGTTATGGTAATGGTGACATCATCGCTATTTTATCATTCTTCCTTTGTGTTATTTTTTGTTAAAATATTTTATTTAAAAAATTTAATTAATATTAAAATTATTTCAATTAATGCGAAGATTACTATTAAAACAAATGTCGACATTAGACGACTACGAGTTGTGTAAACATATTTTGCAAAATATTCGAAAACAAATCAAATGTTTCGTTGTTTGTGACGGAAGTGTTTTCTTCGTCACATATGACGACAAAGTGTATGCTTTTGGTAACAATTCTTGCGGTCGACTTGGTTTGGGTCATAATAGACGTGTAATAAAACCGGAAATTATACCCGAATTATGCGGACAAAACAGTGTAGAATTTAGTTGCGCTGTTGTTTATACCCTGGCACTAAAGGACGATAACAGAGTGTTTAGTTTTGGATACAATAATTATGGCCAGTTGGCTCGCGGTTATAAAAGCGATGAATACTTAAAACCAGCAAGTATAGATTTCTCGAATATAAAAGTAGTGAACTTAAAATGCGGTAATGCGCATAGTCTAGCGCTCACAGCACAGGGCGTTGTATATGGTTGGGGTAGCAATGATTGCGGACAAGTCGGGTTTGGAGACGAACATAATTACTCGATTCCACAGGAATTGCAATTCCCGTCAAAGTCTACGATTGTATCGATGTATTGCTCGGGTTATACGTCATTCGCGTTGACGAGCGACGGATTCGCGTACAGTTGGGGCGACAATGATCGCCGACAACTGGGTTTGGATCAGAAATTCAATTATAATATGAAAGTTTATAAATCAAATATAACGAACTTAAACTATATTTGCTCAATTGCACCCAGCTATTATAGAACTTATTTTTTAACAAATAATGGAGTTATATATTATTCTAGTTTAAATATTGGCTATAAAAATTGCAATGTAACTAAATTCAAATGCGATTTACAATTTGATGAAATTTATCAAGGCCGTCGATACTGTGTTTATGTTAAATCAAATAATCTGTTTTATTACCCTAAAATCCCGTCGATAAGCCGCGGCTTATCTATTAAAAAAACATAAAATTTAGGTAAAAATCGAATTCGGCTTATACATAGATTCGGCTTATACATGGGAATAATTTATTTAAATTAAACTTATTTTTGATCATGATAATCTCAATGCAAACTTAGCGTAACATTAGGTTATGTAAAAATAATAAATAAAAGAGTAAATGTTATATGGCAATAGTTTGAATGATTTATTATTATATATTTTCTGATTTATTTTATACTTAAATATTTTTATTGCTAATTAAAATTAATAAATAGGCAAAATTTAACTTTTAACGCTTATTTTAGAATTAGTTGGCATATATTCTGTTTTTATTACTCAAATTTATTATAATTTTATAATTTTTAACTACTAAACAATTTTATTAATTCACACTAAGTATATATGCAGGTTTAACAACTTATTAAGCTTTTGTAGCTTATTTGATATACGAATTATTTGAAATAGACATTAAATCGTGTGTATAATTGTGGAACCTATAATACAATCTATAATGTTTTAATTAATTAATACAGTATAACACTTACTTAATATTTATTTTGTTTATATTTACTTATAAGTTGTATAAAATTATGTTACTAATATGATCAAACTAGGTATAAATTAACATGATGTTTACGTATTTTATGTATTATTGTAGTATTCGGCTTATACACGGGTTCGGCTTATCTATAGTTAAATATTTTTTAGAAAATTACTCAATTTTAGTCCATTCGGCTTATACACGGATTCGGCTTATCGGCGGGATTTTAGGGTAATACAGTAAATAGTAAGCAGTGTAATTTTGAGCTGGCAATGAGTTAGCAATAATAGTAGTATTTTAAAAAATTAAATTATTAGTAATTTGATAATTTTCATCAGAAAGGTCACATGAATGCATTTTAACCTTTGATATTATTCATAGGTTAAACTGCAATAATTACAATTATTGTAAACTGCAAAATGTGTCTGTTTTTTGGATTGCAACTTTGGATTTAAGCAATAAATTTGCTGTAATTTGGTACAACTTTGCCAACAGAAAATTTATTGCTTAAATCCAAAGTGCAATCGAAAAAACAGACATATTTTGCATTTTACAATTAGCATATCTCATGCTACTCGACCCGTCCCGTCCGCTCCACTTATTGAAACTGAGAAAAGCAGAGAATTCTCTCATTAATCGGGAAATCCTGTGCTGAGAAAGTTGAGAGTAAATCAACGAAACGCTGCGTCCACTACCGACACGGACACCGCCGCCGATACCATAGTTTGTGGTTTAAAACTGAGTTGTGCTTCAAGTGAGAAATATTTGTCATAAATTTATCATGTTATCAGCCAACTACACAAAACTAAATGATGTAATTATTAATTTTTCCCATTATAATCTATGTAGATAACTTGGTAACTTTCAAAATATATAAAATATTCAAAATAGTAATGGTAAAATGGTAAATGTTTTGTAGCAAAATTCTAAACAAATTTAATTAAAATTTGTAAAATCGATTAACCCGTTTCAAAGATATCCATCATAATGTCTTCAACTTAGTTTTGGTGCATAGCGTATATATAGTACACTATGGATCAAAACTAAAAGTTTGATATTCTTATGAATATCTCGGGAAGCGCTGAACCGATTTCAGAAATTTATAGTTTACTTTGTTTAGAATTTAGCATAAAACATTTTCACCAAAGCGATTTGGAATACGTAAACCATAGCAAGTTTTATCGCATATAAATTTTAACACAGGATATAATGGAAAAATATTAAATGGTTTGTTTTTTATATTAAAGATTTAAATTAACAATGGTTTATCATTTAAAATTGTAATAATTTAATCTATAGTACTTATTTTATTTATTTTTAATGTTATAACTTAAAAAAAATTTAAAATTACAAACTTTATATTTTGCATTATTATGAAATCAAAAATATTAATCGCACATAACTTTTATAAAATTAAACGAACTTAAAATTGCTTTTGGTGAGAAAGTTTTTTTGCAAAATTCTAAACAAAGTGAACTAAAAATTTCTGAAATCGGTTTAGCGGTTCCCGAGATATTCACCAAAATAACAAACTTTGAGTTTTGATCCATAGTGTATGCTTGTTTCTATAACTTATTTATTATTATTATTATGTATGGAATAAATAAGACTTATAGTTATTATTCAATAAACGTAATACAGAAGTATTTTAAATTCGTTAAATTATAAAATGCTTATTTATCAAAACAATACTTTAAAACACGTCTTAAAAATTATACAGATATAAGCATAGTTTAGACTCAATAATTCATAAGTTACTAATGTATATATAGTTTTACCAAGTTTATTATTTTTACTTGATAATTTACTGTATAAACAATTCTTTACAATGAACATATGCATATGTTTTCATTATATTATGGAAGAAGTTATATGTAAGTTTGACTTTCTATTTAAGCAATTTAAAACATTTTTGTATACTGTAATGTACTACAATTTACTACTAAGATTTAATTTTGTTAACTTAAAATAGTGTAGATTCATCATTTAGTAATTTGCTATTAAAATGTTAAACTGCTTATCTATATAATTAAACAATTGCCATACAGTATTACTAAAATTAAATTTGATCAAATTTTTTTCTACATTTATGTAAATTTTAGGTAATAATTGTACTGATAAATTAACGTTAGTGTATAACATCGTAAAAATGTAATAGTAAAAATACATAATTATTGATAAAATCTTATTAACTAATTTTTCGTATAATAATTATAGATTTTTAATGTAAATAAATTAATGAATATTAACTTTAAAAAAATTTTAATAAAAAAGTTATAAGTTACTATTTTATTTTTACTGAAAAATTTAAGTTTGTTATTAAAACATGTTTTATATTTATATATCTGTAAAACATTTTAAAAATCTTTAAATAATAATTAAAATATAAATTGCATATGCAGCAATTGCCAAGTTTAAGTAACTAAGTTTTGGTATTAAGATTATCGCAACAAAAATCTCTTTAATTTCAATTTTCAATCACTAGTCGTTAGTTTAGAGAAAGTTTTTGCCGAAAGAAAATTTCAATTATTTTCTAAATATACACAAAAACGGTTTGTTTTGTTTAATTTTGTGGCAGAAAAGAGGCAAAAATTAGTGAACGTTTGTGTGAGATATTTATAGTCATAAAGAGCGCCCAAATTATGAGTCCCGGCTTTATATACTACACCTAAGACTAAACCAGTAGTGCTATACCAGTGCTATACCAGTGCTATACCAGTGCTATACAAGTGATTCTGTCGACTATCGAATTGGATTTGGATTTGGATATGGATTGCAAGCACTCTCTCTATGCAAAGCAATGCCAGTTTCATATAAACAGATCCCGCGATAGGTCCTCGGCCTGAGACTAAATTTAGCTTTTGCTCACTGTTTGCTCCCAACCATCTATCTATACGCACATCTATGCGTCTATACATCCGTACACACATACGCATACACACACACACACACACATACATACATACAGTATATACTGAACAACTATACAACTATACAAGTATACATCTATGCACAGATGCATCTATACGTTTGCACGACACGTTTGCAATACTATAGAGAATATACAGAATATATTGTGCAAGTGTTGGGTGTGTTTGATGTTGAGACGACCGATGCGAACCTAGCGGTAACCATTGTTTTAGTTAAAATAGATCCATTAGATGCAGTGCCGGTAGAGCGAGTAGGACGGGTAGAACGGGTAGAACGGGTAGAACGGGTACCGTTCTATAGACGCCTCGTCGGGTACGATAAGCGCGTATTTGAGAAACTCTTGTATTATAACCCCATTAGCCATATAATAATGCTGGATGTCTTCCGGAGTCTGAAGACTTTGCTCAAGACTAGTCGCGTCCAGATCGACAACAATATCTTTCGGCTCCACTACTCGATTACAGTGATTCTTCTGCTGGCCTTCTGTGTCATCATAACGACTAAGCAATACGTCGGCGACCCTATCGACTGTGTCCGCAGTGAAGCCATTCCGCAGAGTGTTATCAATACTTATTGTTGGTATGTTTGCATGTCTTCTCTCCACCACTTCCTACCGACTCTTCCTACCGACTCTTCCTACCTCTTCCTATCAATCCATTCCCTTAGTTGGTCCCTACACTCATTCTATACACTCATTCCGCACAATCGTTCTTGCAATCATGCTTGCTAACGTGCGATTTAACTACCAAATCTAAATGGCATAAACAAATTAACTTAATTACTATTATTTTATTTTATTTTAACTAGTTTTTAATAACATTAGCAATAGTATATATTTATTTTAGATTAACAATTATTCTTAGTATGTGTAATACTTTAATTGAGGTATGTGATTAAGTTATTAAAAAATTAAATGTATACATTTCTTACAGATTAAACTTAAATATTTTTAAAACAGTATTATTAGCCATTAAATAAATTGCCCTACTTTAATTTTTAATATTATTATTATTATTATTTAGATATGTTTATAAACAAGTAAACTTTTGTTTAAACTTAAAATAATATCAAAACATAATATTTAAATTTATTTAAAAAAAAGTAATTATTACAGTGAAATATTAAATATGAAATTTTTTAAAATAAAAAGTTTATTACTTGGACTAGTTTATTAACTACTTGAGATATTCTAATATTGCAATTATTTAATACAATTTAATTATTGTAAAAGTATTTATAAATATTAATAAAAAATATTTGCATTTGATATAAGTTTAATCTGTTTATGAATTATACCCATATAGTAAATTTTATAAATATTAATGTTTTTAATTAAAAGTTATAATAATTTAAAATTAAATATAAGCTTACTCGTTTTTATATTTTTAAAACTAATAATACCAAAAAATAAAATACGACAATTTATTGACTTTATAAGTATAATTAAATTTACTTTTAAAAATTTTAAATATAACTATACATAACATATATTATCAGGTAATAATATTAATTAGTTTATATTAAAAATAGTTGTAATTTATCTAATGACACAATAATATTTCATTAATTTTTTCATATACCAGAGTACATATACAGTATATATAAGTTTCAATATTGGTTAAACTATATTTAAATTCCCATTTGTTTAATTTATTTTTTAACTTAAAAATAAATATATTTTTTAAAATGATATTTTTGTGATTATAAAATTCTTAATATTTTATAAATATGATACGTTTATATAATTAATTTTAAAATAAACAAAAATTAATAAAATTAAGATATAAGTTATAACTATATTATATTGAGGAGGGCCGTTAATAATGATCGTTTATAAAATTAAATATAATTATGTTATTTTACCATGCACAATTAATTTACCAATAACAGAATTTTTTAATAACATTAATTATACTCTTAGCAACTTTGCATTATAAAGTTTTAAAAACTACCATGTTTATAAGCCCTAGTATAAAATAAATTAAAAAGTTGTATTATCAAAATTTAACATGTTAAATATTTTATAAAAACATAACATGCTACTAATGCAATATTTAATGGCCAGGTTTATATTATGTATAAGGCAAAACTTTGTAATTTTAACTGGGTAATTTTTGATGAAACATTTAAAAATTGTTTAAATAAAGTCCTATGGTATACTGCAGTCTCTATGCATAACATTTTGATTAAAAGTTTGCGCAGCACATTTACTACTAATTTTTGCATGATGGTTCATTATTATTAACAGCATTAAATTTTCATATGTCTATGTTATAAAAATATATTATAACAATTGTGTATTATGTTCATTTATGAATTAAATTTGCTAGTTTAACACGTATAACAAACGCTACATTATGCTTGTTACTTAGCCTCTTGCTAAAAATTAAATCTCTCGGCTTAAATTATATCAATTACCATTTTACCATACATAATTTTCTTAAAGCCCATTGATTTTAAATGTATCGTTTTAAAAAAAACTACATTTTTAATTTTTCTGAATTTTTATAATTTTATACTAAAATTTTATACTTGGTCATTTATTATAATTACAATATATGGTTTTATAATGACTTTTAAATATATAAGACATAAGACATAAGACATTGTTTTATAAAATAAAATAAAAATATTTTAAGATTTTAAGAATGTATTACAATTTACAATGTTGCTAGTATGTAAAAAGATTTGATTATTGGCGATCATTAATTCCGGCCCACCGTAATATATAAGTATTAATTTTATCGCATTATAAATAATAATTTAATCATTTTAAATAACATATTGCAATTTATTAGTTTTATTACACAATTGCTTTTTTCTATTACCAATCACTCATTTAAAAAAATTAATGAATTTTAAAAAATAAACAAAACGTAAAGCATTAACACTGTAATTATGGAATTAAAGTTTGTATAGTTAAAATGGTAAAAATATACAGAATTTGTAGTTAATAAGTTGGGGCGTTGAGTGCAAACTAAATGTGCGGAAGAATATACTGTAGAAATTTGAAATTTATTTATTGTTAGTTTATTGGTGAGAGTTATGCGAGTTATGAGAGCTTTTGAATAGATATGAAAGTTTAAGTCGTAATGTTCTGACGATTGACTTCGCGCTGATTGACTCAAACTCTATCGACTCGAGAGTGCTCTACACTCCCGCACAGTATTGCCAGTATAGCCAGTATTGCTCATTCATTACGGACTCAATTGTCGCTATAAAAGCTATAGACTGATGGACTGATTGAGTGATAGAGTGATTGAGTGATAGAGTGATTGAGTGATTGAGTGATTGAGTGATAGACTGACTGATTGATTGCTTGCATGACTGGAGGATCCACACGACGTACACGATCCCGCGCAGCTACCACAAGGAGGTGGGCGTGGACGTGGTGGCGCCCGGCGTGGACATGGAGTCGAACGCGCGCGAGTTCCGGTACCACAAGTACTACCAGTGGGTGTGCTTCGTGCTGTTCTTCCAGTCGACGCTGTTCTACATTCCGCGGTGGCTGTGGAAGATGTGGGAGGGCGGGAAGATCCAGGCGCTTATGATGGACTTGGATGTCGGTGTTTGTAGTGATGCCGAGAAGAAGCAGAAGAAGAAACTCTTAGTGGACTACCTGTACAAGAGTAGAGGCCATCACGATTGGTATGCGGCCAGGTACTTCTTTTGCGAGTTGTTAGCACTGGGCAATGTGGTTGGCCAAATGTACATGTTAGATATTTTTTTTGATGGCGAGTTCCTCACTTATGGACTTCAAGTAATTCAATTTTCTCAACTGGACCAAGGTACATTGTTTTATCTTTATAAATTTATTAAATACATTCAATTCTTATGTGTAAATTTAATTTGTTTAACTTGCTAATTTACCAAATGCAATATTTAATGATCAATTTTATAGTATGCCTATAACTTATGAACTTTTTTGCTCATTGCTTAAACATATTTGCAACATATTTTTCATATTTATTATCTAATAGTAAACTCTTTGTATTTACTATTTATTTTATATTTAGCAACTTTGTTTATATCAAAATGCATATGTTGCAAGTTTATATTGATACACTTAAGATTTCAGTATGTGGTTAAATTCAGTACTAACTAGTTAAATACAAGCATGCCAGTATAACTGAAAATGGTTGATTTAATTTATTTTTTGATACTAAATTTTGAGTGATTATTACATTTTAAAAATCAAAATTAAAATTATTCAATAAATAAAAGGCACATTATTATATTATATAATAAATAGTATAAAATTATATATTTTATGCAGTGATAAATACTTTTATATTCTAGATATCAAATATAAAAACTGTAATTGAAAATACTTATATTAATAAAATAATTATGCTTTTAAAAATATAATAGCTATAATATATAGCTATTAATTAATATTAGCTAAATTATATTATATCATTTTTATAATAAAATATAATTTTGTACATATGATATATAGTTTTAATAATAGAATTAACAAGCATTACTTTAAATATGAATATATTTAAGTAAAATATTTTGTTATTAACATACAATAAGATATAAAGGTTACATATGTTTGTATATCTCTTATACTTTGTATAATACTGTATAAATACAATTAGTTGATTTAATCCGGGACTTATATAGCATTGATTATCTCGGGAACTGCTTGGTCAATTTTGCTGACCCGTAATTCATTCTATTTAGGTAAATACAATTTTTAGATTTTGAAAAATACTAATATTTGTAAATATTCTCAAACTTTTTAATGTTTTGATTTTAATATTAATTAGTTATAAAAGCTTTTATATTGTAATAAAATTAATTGTTTTTTGAAATAATTGTTGATGTTATTGAATTATACCGTAAAATATGCTTAAGTGTTTGTTACAAAAAAATTACATTACAGTTTATGAAGAACAATATTTGCTGTATTTGTTAAAATATCAATTAAAATTAAAAATTCTCCTGTCCAAAGTTGCGTGGACGGATTCTAAATATAATGAATCAAACCTTATCAAAATTGATCAAGTTGTTTTTGAGATAATCAATGTTATTAATCCACCAATTGTATATATCAGGCCATACCAATAAAAATAAGTTATATTCCAGTTCCCTATAATAGAATGTTTTAGAATTGATGCAATCTAACCAAAATTAGTCATAATCTTAAAAAATAGTAAAATTAGCAATCTTTGAGGTCATGTAACTTTGTTATAATTAATAACTTATTAATAATTTGATTTTTATAACTAACATATCAAATTAAAAATCAATATGTGCCCTACAAGTATTACATTAATATATTTTATCTAGCTACTATGAGCAAGTTAGTAAATATTGAGGTGGCAAAATCTCCGAAATTTATACCAAGTTAAATTTTTAGAAAAAATTCTTATATTATGCAAGAACATCCGTAAGTTAATCTTTAAAATATTTTTTAACTTGCTTAAAAATCTTAAGCCGTTTTCGAATAGTTGCAAAATAACTTTTTTTTATTGGTATCGTCTGATATAAATAATTTGGAAAGAACAATTTTACAGTATCTTACTATTGTGAATTACTATTGTAAATAGTACTAAAATAGAATTGTGCATTTATAGAGGAGCGCATCGATCCAATGATTCGAATTTTCCCGCGAGTGACCAAATGCCGATTTTACAAATACGGGCCGTCGGCTAACATTGAGACTATCGATGCGTTGTGTTTACTGCCGCTAAACATCATAAACGAAAAGATTTATATATTTCTCTGGTTTTGGTTTCTGATATTGACTGCACTCACGGCTATAGTCATAGTGTTTCGCTTAGTCATCATCGCCTGTCCGCCCGTCAGAGTCTATCTGTTGAACCTGCGGTTCCGGCTCTCGCAGCTCGACCACCTGCACACCATCGTCCGCCGCACCTCTATTGGCGACTGGTTTCTAGGTATGTCACCCCACCCCTTTTTGCATGTTAAAAGATGTAAATTTCTTAGTTTATACTTTTTGCAACTTTATTATTAAAAAGGTTTAAAAACAAGAGTAACTTGATTATTATGACTTAAATTATTTGATATGGCATTATAACATTCAAGAATTTTACTAGTTTATTGAAAATAACCAAACATTTTATATTATCCCCATTATATTTTATGGAATATATTCTATTAGCGATAGTTTCTATATTAGTTTACATTTTCAAAATTGCTTTAGTCAAAAGTTGCGTGGATGAATTCTGAACAAATTGAACTAAAGTTTGTCCAAATCGGCCAACCCGTTCCCGAGAAAGTGATGTATTAGAGCACGTGCTATTTATTAGAAATAGTGTATATATAAACTAGATCAATTTGTTTTATTCTTACATTTCTTGAATTTTTTTAGTGATTTTTGACTGTTTTGCTCGCATTTGCATAATTTTATGACATTTTTATTTAAATAGTTAAATAAACTTAATTAAATCAAACGCCAGCTGAGTCCATAAATTGCTATGTCTAATTTTTGTAAGGATACGGCATTGTAACGCGCAATCTCAATTGCACATGCTCATTTAATTTTATTATATAAACAAATAGAAACATAAATTGCTCATTTTAATCAAGGTACAGTACATTGCCCAAAACCTTTGACTCTAGCACCCGCGAATTTTCATATAATATAAAATAATGAAATAAATTATTTAGACATCACTGTAAAAAGAGCAGGGCAAATAATTGAGTGCAACGCGTATTGAAACCCCACATTCGAGTAGATATTAATATTTAAACTTTAATTCAGCGCATCCTTTGTCTCATAAAAATCAGTTATTAGATCATTGGCTAACAGGGCCTATACGCACACTACTAAGATACAAATAAAAGTAATAAAGTCAAATAATTATTTGAGCAATGTAATTGACTCTGTTTTAAGCAAGCACATATTTATCATACAAATGAAAAAGTAAAAAATAATCATAGTACCGTAGTTATAAAATAATCGTGTTGCCGTATTTTGCTAATTTAAGTGAGAAACTTCAAACTATACTTTAAAAATATAATTATAGATGTGTCTATAAAGTACTGTAGGCACTAGCCTAAGAGCTAATTTATTGCCACAACGTACATTTAATAGAAATAATTATCATGATATTTTATATAAAATTAAGTGTAACTGTGGTGGCATTTATTACGGAGAAATTAACAAAATTTTGAAAAACGTATTAAACAACATAAAAGTGCATTAAACAACTATAATATTAATAGTAATGTAGCCGAGCATGCTTTTATTTGCAAATTTAATATAAATTGGAATAAAATAGAGATTATACATTTTAAAAATATTAAATATAAAAGAAAGTTTTAAAAAAGTATTGAGATTTAGCGCGCAAAACATCATGATCAAAAATTAATGAACAAAATGAAAACTCTTACAAACTCAGTCCCAAATCAATGCAAGCCTATTTTATTTTAAAAACATACAGCATAGACAAGACGCCGGCATATTGTCTTATAATATACGGTTTCGGATATAACTATCCGGATTTTTGTATTTCGAATAATTTAAACATGCTTAAATATTTTTTCATTTTCCAAAAACTAATTTACTCAAAATCGCTTGTAATTCGTAAAACTAAAAAAATTTCGATAAAATGTTACTTGGTTTTTATTATGTATAGCTTCAAAGTTATGAAAGATTTTGCATAATATCACATGATAAAAACATGTATTTGCGCTATACAAATAAAATTTATTTATTTATTTTAATTGATTTTAAAATCTGATAATATCAATAATTTTCAAAGTTAAAATACTAATTTTATATTATAAAATGACCAGTTTTTAAAAAATAGATATAAAGTTAATACAAAATTTTATAAGTTCTAAAATACTTTTAACTATATATACTGTATACATATATTATAAAGTATGGTGTTTAAATATTTTTAAAAATACGAGATAATTAAATGGAAAGATGAAATGATGGGATGAAGTGATGAAGTGTAATGAATGAATAAGATTATAAATTTATTAAGTATATTGAGTTTTGATGACAATATCGCTGATCTAATTCGTTGATCTATTTTAGTCTATATGTTGGGTCAGAACATCGATAGCGTTATATATCAAGAAGTTATTCAAGACTTAGCCTCCAGAACCGACTCACAACCGAAAGAAAGTCAATCTTTGATGTCAACATAAATGAGCATTGCAAAATTAATCCTTGGCCAACTCTAATTCGATGTAAAGTCATTCCGTTAAGTCGTGGAAGTAATCATATTTTGAATCGAAGTTTTTATTTGTTTTTGGCTAATCTCTAGAAATAAATTAAAAATTTTGATTCAAATTAACCATTAAATTGAGAAATGAATAGAAATGAAAGTCAAACTAAAGTAAAGCTAAAGTGAAGTCAAAGTGAAACTAAAGCGAAGCCGAAGTGAAGTCAAAGTCCAACCGAAGCCAAACCGATACGAAATAGACAATTGAAGCGAATTGTTACCCAATTTCGAACTGATAATTATGCCAATTGTAATGAAACAAAATGAGAGAATGGCACAAAAGTTATACAAAGTTACAAGTCGCAATAAAGTTTGATTTGTCGAGCATAGTACAATTTGAAAATTACGATTAAATTGCAGTTAATTTAGAAACTTACTATGTTTGTCTTTTATTGTTTTTTACACATAATGTATTTTGATTTTATTTATTATTTAAATTTTATTAAATATTTATTAAATTGTTTATACAGTTGAAAGCTTTTTGAAAATAAATTGTTAAGCTTAAAATAAGAATTGTTGAAATTAAAATTGAACAAGCAATTATTTGGATTATTTGGTCAATTGGAGTTGATATGATGATGTGCTGAGTGGCGCTATGATCACTCGATTGCACAAATTTTGATCAACATTTAGAGTTTGGCATAACTTTTGCGTAGTATTACAATCCTATTCTCAGAGCCAAGAGTGAGAGCTTTGAAAAAAATGATAGCAAAGTATGTTATAGTTTGTTATATTCGTGTCGTTTCCAATTGAGTCGGAAGGGCAGAGTTAACTCACCCTAGAATAGCATCCGAGTCGTTCATTCGAGTGTTCGAGTGCGAGAGTGGTTAGAGTGGTTAGCGCTGCTTCGCCTGCCTAGACCCCTGGCCACAATCAGCAAGCAGCCACAAGCAGCCACAAGCAGCCACAAGCAGCCGGCGACCAGTCAACGGCAATGCATCGGCACTGGACTGCTTCGGTGCTATTGCTCCTCTACGTGCTCTCTACGCACTTGAATTGCTGTGAGTATTGAGACTTTCCATAGGCTTTACTCTATCAAGCTCAATCTAGCCAAATATTAGGCCAATGAGTGGGTAGGCAACGTGATAGATGTTAACTTTATAAATTGATTACACTGTAGTTTAGAAATTAATCGGATTTACATTGCAATCTTATCGAATGGTATTAATAGTTGTCTTTTATATTATAAATTTTAAACTTAATATTTAAATATTCGATTAGTTGTTATATAGTATTAGATTATATGAAAGGTTAGTCTCGAAGACATTGCATACTCTTATAAGGTTAGAGAAAAAGTGAAGAAATTCATTCTAAGCGTTCACTTCTCGCTTAAATCGTTTTGGTTCTAAATATAGCCAAACACTGCAAACACTGCTAACTCAATGACATAGACATAGACTTAGACATAGACTCGCTTTGATTGTCTAAAAATATTTATTTCCTCACTCCTCGCTGACAACACCAAATTGCACCCAAATTGCACCCAAATTGCACCCAAATTGCACCCAAATTGCAACCAATGCTACCAATTACCACAAACCCTATTCTATTCCAACGTTACTAATATACAATGCTATTCCATTATTGCTTTCAAACAGTTTTAACAGTTGTAACAATTCTAGCACTTCTTAGTCCAATGCACATCTCTCTAAACAGTATACAATGTTCGTAATAAAATTTATTTAAAACTTAATAGAATAACGCAGTAACATTGTCCATTAAGTTGGATGGTTGGGTTAGTCTGCTACTTTACTAATTTACCATGCATAGTCATTATATTATTCAATAACTAAAACTATATGTGTTATTAAAATGCAATCCTCTATTTACCTGTCAATTGTTTTTTAAATTACTGTAATTCTTGAATACTCTACAGGTATTTACACCTGTACAGCACTTTTACAATGTACTATTAAATTCAATTCAAATTAAAATATAAAATTTTATCAATTATGCTCGTATAAACTATGATCATTAATATGTGATTTAATTAAAAATATACTGTCCAAAAATTAAAATTTAACTTTGAATACTTTTACTTTGAATATTTGTTAATAACTAATAAGTTATAAGTTAGGACCGGATTGTTTGGCAAAAATATTTAAATATTGTGCTCAAAACGACTATAATGTAAAATAATTTTTATACAGTACAAAAAAAAATACTAAAAAAATTACGTGGTTTTTTATATGTTAAGTTTTAGTATACTTAATTGTAAATTATTTTAAATTATTTACATTACTTTTTGTAACTAATAATTACTAGTTATCATAAGTTTTAGCATATTCAAATTTAACCCTTGTATTCGGCAATCGAAGAGCAATCGAAACAAATAGAAAAAGTCCAGCGAAAAGTTACCAAGTTTATTTGCAATAAACAAGGTTTTTATAATTTGAAATATAATTTAAGATTAAATAAATTAAACTTATATTCTCTCAACAAAAGAAGGCATTTGAATATTCTAAAAATTGTCATGAAATGTAAACTAGGTATGCACAAATGGAATAACATGTTTGATTTTTATAAGCAATCCAGAAACAGTTATTTTTGTAAATTTTCCAAAGTTTGTATAAATCTATGTGATAAGAATATTTTTACAAATGCAGTTAAATTGTATAACTCTTTACCTCAACATATAAGAGATGAAAATAATTATAAAATTTTTGTAAATATGTTGATTCAATATCTTTAAAGCATTTGTTTTTAAGACTTGTTCTTAAATGAATAAACATTATTATTATTATTATTATAAGTTGACGTTAAGTATGTGTTATGTTTGTCTTGTTTAAAAATTTTGTAAGTAGCAAAGTGCAGGTTTTAAATTGTATTTACTCGACTTTACATTAAAATTATTCACAGGGCTGACTTAAATTTTTAAATTAGATCTAACATCTAGAAGGCATTTTTAGAAGGCAATATAAAAATTTTATTATAACTGTCTAAAACAGCCTTCATCAGTTTGGCTCCATGGAGCCACTTTATGCTGTAGCATTTATAGACTATTTTTGATACTTAAAACTTATCCGTAAATATATGTACTCTAAAAGAGGAGTATAAATAATAGTTAATAATTGTATTACAAATGAACTTAAATTGACTGAATTACTCATAACATACAACACGTATTCTGATTGGGAGCTAACGTATGACTAATACATTGCTTCCAATCAGAATACGCGTTATAGGTTTGGGGCAATTAAGTCGTATTGTGTTTTACAAATGTTTAAACACAAAACACTGAATAAGAGAACTAAATATGTGAAATAATATATAAATTTAGATATCGTCTAGCTCAAATTTACACTAATAACGAGATGAATTTTTGTGTGATATTCATAAAATGATAAAGCTTGGTCTATAATGTTACATAATAAAATTGTTTTTTTTCATATTTTTATCTTGATAAATGGTGGGTATAGTTTAGCGTACGTTTATTAATTCCAAACTCGAGAGTGCCAAACTTACCATGCGACGTTTATTAATGCCCAAAGATACATTTTCCTAGAAAATTTCAATTAAATTGCTCCCGTTACTATTGTAAAATTAAACAAGATTGAAACTAAATTTTATGAACTATTCGCATGTGCCGTTCGTCAAAGTCGTTTTTCAAAACCTGCATTCGATTTCTACCAACTATACTATTTTAACATACAGGCAATAGTCCCTAACATCCGGACGCTATCCCCACACCTCTCCCCATGACATGAGTGTATAATATAATAGGATTGGTTTCCAAAGTCGATCCCAACACCTCTACTATCATAGTATACACTCATGTCATGGGGAGAGGTGTGGGGATAGCGTCCGGATGTTAGGGCCGATTATCTATAACATAAGAACACGAGTTACTTGCTTAAAACAATTAACAAGTAACAATTCATAGTTGACGAACAATTAGAAAAAGTTGAATTTAATATAATCATAAATAATAAATATTTTACCAAATTTTTTAAACACTTATTATGGTTTTATTATATTTTATGTTAACTCTACTCCTCTATAACTAACTTACGTTTATGAATATATTTTTTGCCTTAAAAACTTGTAATGAAATACATACTGTATATAGAAATTGGCTCTTTGGGAGCCAAACAGTGCATTTATAATGCCCAGTTGTGCACAAAACAATGAACAAATGCCTAATGACGTAAATTTATGCCCATGAAAGTATAATGCCAAGTTGTCATAGGAATTTTCCCCACGTTGCACCCGCGAGTTATCATGCTTATTGGATAGAGAACATCAAGATAAACAACATTTGTATGAGCATAAAGTTTGCAGGACAAATAGTTTACCCGCTAGAGGGCTCCAAAGTATGGAATCTCAAAATCGTAATATATAACAAATTTGTATCAAATCCTACTACAGGTAAATCGACCATGCTGATTACGAATATGAGATGAGAATTGAGGATATCTCACCAAACATAAATGTTAGACTTGATAAAGTACATAAATCACCTATAAATGCGCTATAACTTGAAAACTATTAAAGTTAAGGTATTTTAACTTTCATCATTTGATTTAGGAGGCTATTTTCAGTCGGAAAACACGTATAATTTCGGTTTTTAATTGACATTAATTTAAATTTTTTTTTTGCGATTTTTTTGGTTAAAAATTAAAATTCAAAATTATACGTGTTTTCCGACTGGAAATAGCATACTGAGTCGAATGATGAAAGTTAATATACCCTAGCTTTAATAATTTTTAAGTTATAGCGCTATTATAGTTGATTTATGTACTTTATCAAGTGCAACATTTTAGGTTGATTAAATATCTCAAATCTTAAGCTATGTTCGCCTTGACTATATTAATCGGATTAGATTTACTAAGTAACTTAAAAACTGAGGGCAAACGCGATTTAGACAAATTTCAATCCACTTTTTAAATCCACAAAATAAAGGAGATTTAGCTCTGATTTACGCTTTGGATAGTCAACGCATGAGCAGTGATAGTAGTTTCTCGATCTCGTCTACTGCTAAACTGGTTTTTGCTTAATCTCAAAAAGATGATTCATGCTAACTTTTTCTATCAGAACGCGATTGAGATTTAGCTTTCAATCCTGTTTTTAATCTAATCCTCTTAAAAAGGGCAAGGCGAACATAGCTTTATATCATATTCGTAATCAGCATGGTTGATCTAGTAGGATTTAATGTATATATGTCATACATGTCTTTAAAATATCATACTTTGGAGCCCTCTAGCCGGTAAACTATTTGCTCTGCATACTTTTCACTCATACAAATCTTGTTCATCTTGATGTTCTCTATTCAATAAGCATGATAAACCGCGGGTGTCCCGTGGTACAGAGTCCTATGGCAAGTTGAAATCTTAGAGTTTGAAATCTTTGCCAACGACCTCGTCGACTACATCGACTTTGATCATACAATTCCGAATCACACTGTACACACATACATACGTTATAAACGAGGTAAATGGGGTAACAAAATTAAATTTCAATTACAATACTTGGTTTATAAATTAATTTCTGAAAAACATAATGAAATTCTTAACTTAAAACTCACAGAATTTTTAAAAATATGTATTAATTTTTAAATTTTATCATTACATACCGTAGTAAATAAAACAGTAAATATTTTATAATGTTATTGTAAAATATGTAGAAGAATAGCATATTGTTATTTATTTTATTTGTATTTTTATATCACATTATAGGACTACTCATCCTATACCGACATTATTAGTAAAAAATTATATTTCATAATTTAATATCTCTAAAAAACTTGATAAAAATATTTGTAAAGTGAGTTATTTAATTAGATGTTTTTAATAAGCACAGCAAAGCATAATTTTAAAACATATCCGTTACCTCTTTAATTACAGTATATTATATTAATCTAATAATTTGGCTTTAAATTTAATTTTTTAATTCTCAAGTTGTTTTAAAATAATTTATATTACAATATTTAATAAATTAAGAAGAAACACAAATTTTTTACAAATATAAACAGGTTAAATTTTATAATTGGTTTAAATAAAATTTAAGGTTTGGTTAATGGATTTGAAAAGAACGTAAAGAAAAATGAAGAAACAAAAGTCAAGTGTAAGGAAGTGGTGGACGAAGCGCTCAGACAGTATTGGGACCACTCGAACGGTACGGCTCCGCCTTTACTTAATCTAGAATTTTACCTGTTCTAAATTAATTTTAGGTAAAAACACAAAATTAACATTTTAACTAGCAATCTTTAAAGAATAGTATAAAGCATATATGGTTGATTATAATTAAAAAGTAAACCAATCGCTTTATTTAATATTCGCGCTTGTTATATCTTATTTACTTTAACATGAGTAATCGCTTGTAGTAATATGAAATAGTTTTAAAAATTAATAGTTATAAAATTTATTTCTGATTTATCAAATAAATAATACACTAAGACACTAACACGCTTTCTTATATTTGCTGTATATTAGATTTAACATATTTGTCATTAATTAAATAATTTAACTTTTTAACAGTATTTTTGATATTACACCAAGTTTAATTTTCAAAATATAATTAACATATTAGTTACCAAACTAAAGATATCACTTACCAAAGATATCAGTTATGGACATAAATGATATAAACATTTAATGTATATTTTAATTAAATTTAATTGACTAAGACTTCTGGTGTCAGATTTTAATGGACAGCACTATATACAATCATCCAAATATCTATCTTTCATTGCATTTTGCTTGCTATTTCTATATGCATAATTATTTTTCAAAACCCTAGGACCATTTTTTAGATAATCGTTTGACATTTTTAAAAATGTAAAAAATTTTCAAAAATGTTACATGGTACATGAGCTATTTAAGCTCAAACTTTATTTTGATTTTATGAAAAATGTGCATGGTAAAAATTTATTTTTATATTTTTAATACAAACTAGTTAATAAAATCTAAAATTTAAATTTTTTTATTTTTCAGCATGATTATTAGTTTTTATTCTATAAATTTTAAAATTTTCCTAAAAATGATATATTTTTGCATTTTTACATGGTAAATTGTATCAGATCTAAATTTTTCATTAGTTTAATTTTATTATTTATTATATTCCTATAAAATTATTATGAAATTATACTTAAAATCTTAAACTATAAAAGCTATTATTAACGGGTGTTTACTGCATTTTAGAAAATTATTTTAAAGTTAAGTTTGGTTTGTTTATTTTCTTAGAATTACAACTAATTATCATTTTTAGCAAGATTTTATTAATAAAAATAATTATTTTTTGTTGTATCATGTAAAAATATACAAACATGTAAAATTTAATGGAAAATTTAAAAATTCATAGAATAAAAACTGATAATCATGCTGAAAAATAAAAAATTTAAATTTTAGATTTTATTAACTAGTTTGTATTAAAAATATAAAAATAAATTTTTACCATGCACATTTTTCATAAAATCAAAGTAAAGTTTGACCTTAAATAGCTCATGTACCATGTAACATTTAAAAAAAAATTTTTACATTTTTAAAAATGTCAAACGATTATCTAGAAAATGCTCCTAGGGTTTTGAAAAATAATTATGCATATTGAAATAGCAAGCAAAATGCAATGAAAGATAGATATTTGGATGAGTGGGTATCATAGTGAAATTTTGGGCGAAATTTTGAAAATGATGTGAGAATTTCACTGAAATTTTTGCGAAAATTTAGAATGAAACGTTCCCAAAATTTCATTACTACCAACCCTAATTATACAGTAATATTTAGAGTCGTATTAATGAAACAGAGATTCAAATTCGCCTAAAATTATAAATACAAGTAATTTATTGTTTCGAATGATTTAGAAAACGCGCGAATGAATGAGAATCGTATGTCTGGATCCGATAGCACGGAAGACGACGAGCAAAGTGTTGATCGAAACGAAGACTTCGATAAGACTGAGTGCGAAGATGAGAGACAATCAGAAGAAAGTGTGGACACGGATGCGGAAGAAGACGAGGAGACGGGCGATGAGACGCTAGATGAGGGCGAAGTGGCCGAACAGATACGGAAAAGCGCCGAAACAGAGCTAAGCGACGAAGAGGTTAATGATTCCGCAGAAGACAATGAGAGGGAGAGCAGAGAGAGTGAGGAGAGAGAGGAGAGGGGAGAGAGAGAAGAGAGAGAAGAGAGCAAAGGAGCTAAAGAGGCTAAGGGCTCGCAAACGGATAGGCATCGAATTGATGCCAATTTGCAACCAAAACAAATCGAAAACAACAAAAACGATAGAAACGATCAAATCATAGACGAGAGGAGTGGCGAAGAGAACGACGCGTCCGAAACGGGCGACAACGACAGTGCAGAAGGTATTGGTCACACCGTCGACGACCAAGTGGTCGAACTTCGGTCCCGAATACATATCGACGATATACTTAAAGTTTACGAAATTGGATCACAAGAGGTATTAACTGAAAATAAAATATTTTTTATATACATAACAGACAAAAACGTAGATAGGTACAAATGAATTATGTTTAAAAGAGATAATTCTAAAATGTAAGGTTATAATTTATAAATAAGTTGAACTAAGTTTGAGATCATATACTGTACCGAATATGTAAATATGTAATAATTGGTTTGTATATTGAAAGGACACGAGCGAACAAAACCTGATTTTATCAATATTTCGCGAATTAAAGAAATTATATGAATCTTCAGTAAAACCGCTGGAAATGATCTATAAGTACCGACACATCACCACAAGACTAATCACGTAATTATGAGATTTCGAATCGAAGCGAACGAATATGTCGTTTGTGTGAATCGAGTCAATTGTAATGCTATTGTCGTGAATGCGCTAATGTTGTCGTTTCGCCGCCACAGAGACGCCGAACTGTTCGCGAAGCCAATGGTGCTGTTCTTGGGCGCCAAGTCGAGCGCAAAGACCTCTTTAGTCAACTACTTGCTGGGCATCGACTCGACTCCTATGCAACTTAGGACGGGACTGACGAGCAGTTACCCTCACTTCACGGTATTGAGTAGTGGCGACAACTATACCCGACTCAGTGCCACCGAACTGTCGGCCGACTTCACCTTTTCTAGTCTTCAGCAATTCGGTCAACAATTTCTTCAGCATTATATCGAAGCGCAGAGAATGCCAATCAGTTTATTACAAAAGGTTTTGCTAATTCTTATATTCTATACACATTATGATTATAGAGTCAAAATCTCGCAGATTTCTAATTTCTAGTTTGCTATAAGTTTAATTAAATTATACTTGAGTAAACTTACAAATTAATCTTTATAAACTTATATATAAATTCATTTTCAATTTATACATCAGTAAAATATAAATACAATAAATCAATTAAAAATATTTACGCATGTTTAAATTTTATTAAAAACAAACATAAAAGTTCATAGTGATATGAATTAATAAGTTGATTGACAGTTAAACATTTTTAAGCAATATTAAAAATTACTTTTATTTTAATTTGTAAGTTTGCTCAAGTATAATTTAACTAAACTTATAACTATCACTAAATTAAAAATCTGCGAGATTTTGACTCTATAATCATGATTATTTATATTAATGTACACCTGATTTACAATGTTTAATTAATAAATTTATTGAATTAGATGACAATTATCGATAGTCCGGGATTAGTCGATCAGATAAGCAGATCGGGTACGACCGGACATCAGGTCGATAATGTAAGTGCCATTATTATAATAAGTACATTTTTATACTTGTTACACTTAAAGATTTGCTAGCGTTTGGCTTACTATTAAACTAATTTTATTTAAAAAATTATTATTTAAAGTTTAATAAGTCTTTAATATAAGAGGGCGTTCAATAAATTCGTTCGCTTTGAATTCTGGAAGAGCTCAAAAACGGTTTAAGATAATTCAATGAAGTAAAAAGCATTTGGTACAATAACATCCAAAATTTTATTGCCCATATGAGTTCATCAGGTCAAAGGTCACGAACATTAATCTAATGAATGGGTTCTGACCAAACTATAACAGCTAGATTTAAGTTTACAATTAATTTTTGAAGAGAATAAATTAATGTTTAATTTAACACATTGATTGTCAAAATCGAATTGGTAAATCTAGAGATATATTGTTGTACAGTGCGAAGCAGAATTAACAAGCCAATCTGGATAATATGTAATAGAAAATACTATCACCAGAACATAGAAAGAGGGGGTAATAATGGCCTAATTCCCATTCAACACGAATTTGATAAAGGACATTGAGTGGAACTTAATTATGTTAAATCTATCTTTATATTACTTGTGGTTCACCCGCTAGGGGGCGTTAAAGTGAAAAAAATTAAAATTAAAATATTACATGATTTTTGACTAATTAAGACATGCTAAATCGAATGGTGGTAGTTATATTCATCTATGATTTAAGATTTTTAAGATTTAACGTATTTTTGTAATTTTAATGTGTAATATTTGCAAAATCTTAAAAACCTTAAATTATAGTAGAATATAATTACTACCATTCGATTTAGCATGTCTTAATTAGTCAAAAATCATGTAATATTTTAATTTTTGCACTTTAACGCCCCCTTGCGGGTGAACCACAAGTAATATAAAGATATATTTAACATAATTAAGTTCCACTCAATGTCCTTTATCAAATTCGTGTTGAATGGGAATTGGGCCATTATTACCCCCTCTTTCTATGTTCTGGTGATAGTATTTCCTATTACATATTATCCAGATTGGCTTGTTAATTCTGCTTCGCACTGTAAACTTTGCTAATTTTGTAATTATACTATCAATATTAACGTAAAAATATATATACTTGGCAAACGAAACATAGCAAATTTTTACATTACACGCCATCATATTAAATGGTACGGATTTAATTTTGCAGACGAGATTATACTGTATATTGAATATCTGTTTAGCATTGCATACAATATAATTTTGTCTTTGCAAAATAATTCTTTTTAAATACATTTTAATTACATTTGTTTTTAATTTTTCATTTCAAACTAATAATTGATTTAATTAACTTATTTTTAATATAAATATATTTTACTTATTTACATTATAAATCACCTAAATTAAATCCGTATCATTTAATATGATGGCTTGTAATAATAATTGCTAATTGCTAATGATAATTGCTAATTTAGTTTATTAAATTTGGAATAAACTAAATTAGCAATTATATTAATAAGGTTGCATAGTGGCATAATGGATAAATTTAAACAAACTATCATGCTGTATTATACATTGTACAGCCGTATATTTGAATTTAATGAATGAATGATTGCATTGATAGGAAGTGTACCAGTGGTTCATTGACAGAAGTGATGTCATATACATTGTGATAGATGTGACTCAACTTCAACTCTCACACCAACTCAAGTCACTTATCGAACAACTCAAAGGTTTGCAATCGAATCCAGACTTTTCACTAATCACTACATCACTACATCACTACATCACTACATTCATAAACATAGTCTACAGAGCCTAGTCGAAAGTGTATCGCCAATTTTAACACACACTTTAAAAGCGCACTGTAGTATTACACATAGCTTTTGAATAACATTGTGTACAGTGCTCTTTTAAAGTCTATGTTCAAATTGGCGATACACTTTCGCCGGGCTCTGTATAGATGCAGACGGAGGCACAGAATTGGACCACTTGTCAGGTCAACACATTATATTGGAATCTCAAACAATTAATTCGGAAAATAATTTATATATTGTTTTATGTAACTACCCTAAAGTCCCATTGATACTCCGCGGGTTATCTAAGAAAGTTAAGCCTTATATATTAGTTTAGGATAATTCAGGTCAAAACAAAATTGGCGCGTATAAAAACGATTTTTTACTAAATTAATCATTGCATAT
>JAQIXC010000343.1:0-30754 GCA_034697605.1 Metabelba pulverosa | reverse complement strand
AGAGAGAGAGAGAGAGAGAGAGAGAGAGAGATCGTGACACATGTAAAACATTTTGATAGAGATAACAATGAAAAACATGACTAAATCATAAATTTTAATGTAGCAAGAAAATTTTTATATGAGAATCTGTTGACCTATTCAAGTTTTTATTAAATTGATAAAATAAATGAAACTGTTTAGTTTAAAAATCAAACTTGATGTATTGTTTTTTGCGTTAAATTATTACATTTTATTTGTTTTTATTGCGATTTTATTATTTTGTTTTATTCGAAAATAATTTATAATTTATTTTCATTTTATTATTCAATTACTGATTTATATGTGATTTTAGTATAGATTTAATTGTTAATTAAAAAGAAATAAAATAAAACTTGTTATATTCTTGATTTTTCTAATTTCTTTTCATATTGATTATAAAAATTAGTTATGTATTTTTTTGCAAGATAAAACTAACAAAAATTTATGCCTTTATTTTGAGCAATAAATTACAATTGAATATCGAAACTATTTATTTGTATTTCAAGGAAATATTGTTTTGATTTGAATTTTTCGATTAAAATGTCTTATTTTTTGCATTTTATTGCAAAAATTCTCTGATTTCTATCATGCATTTTTTAGGAAAAGGTTATTTGAAAAAAATATGATTGCTTTTTAGGAAATACAATCAATAATTTTTATAACTCTTATTTTTATTTAAATTCCTAGCTTAATATAGTCTCATTTAAAAATATTTACAGTTTATTAAAATATAAATATGCATAATATTTTTAATAAGAAATTTACTTGTTAACGCATACTGACGTCTAAAACTTTTACATTACAAATTAATTTAGGATACGAAAAATATTTTTACAATAAAGTTTTCAGTCAAAATACACTGTTTATATTTCAAACGAATAACTTTTTTGTCTTTCAATTTCCATAAAGCTAAATATTTTTGTGTAAAATAAACTTGATAACTTTTGGTTGTAAGTTAGTTTACAGTTTAAAATAATATTTAAGTATACTAAATTAAGTCTACAAAATAAACTCAGTAATCTAATACATGATCATTAATTATAGTGTTTAAAATAAACCATGATAAAAATATAATTAAACTATCTTCCAATAAATCATTTACACAATTTTAAGCGGTTTAAAAACAACATCATATTAATAAATTAATTATTATTATCGTTAATACAATTTGCAAAAATAAAGCGAACGATAATTTTTATTTGGCAATTATTGCATTGTAGAAAAATCCAAGTAATTAGTTCTAAATATACTGTAAACTGAATGGACGAGATTCTGATTGAATGGATTCAAGAACGCAATTAATCTCTCGATTATCTCCACACTTGAGGTCAATACCGATATTAATAATCAATTATTTTTCGCTCTTTCTTTGGCTCGCATTTCATGCAAAAATCAAAACCGAAATTCATTAATAATAGATATTTTTGAGAAATAATTATATTAATAAATCGCAATAAAATATTTTTATACATTGTAAATTTTCTTTTTTGTGTTTGTGTTCGAAACAAAAGTTTTATGGCATAAAAGAAAAAATAATCTTTTATCGTAAAACGCAATGTCTTTTCAATTATATTACTTTCGGTTATATTATATAATGTTTTATCTTTAATATCATTTTTCAAAAAATCTAAACATGTATGTCGAGATTACAAAGTTTCTTTTTAGCGTATGTTGAAAATCAGCCTACACTCGATCAAACAATTATCCCCGAAGCATTTAGATTTGCGGTTTTGAACAAAATATTCATGTTATTAACAAAAGCTTTCACTACTAATTTATGCCTAAAATTATAATGCACAATTTTATATAAAGTATATATTTGATATTTCATAAGTGAATTATACCTTAAATAGCTATGATTAAAAAAATATACATTGTTTAAAAAGTTATAAACTTTTAAGATACTAACTTATCAATACAATATCGTAATACAATGGAAACAAACTGTTTCAAATAAATGCATATATAATCAGAATGTACTGTAACTGTACAGTATAATCTAATCTAAACTTCCTCATCTAATTGATAACGGTTGGAATATTTAATGCTACAATATACTATTTATTAATGCTAGTAATTTGATTATTTCTGACACTTCATTGTTTATTTGTTGAATAAATTTATCAAGATGCTCCACAGGAGCTGATTTTTATAGAATACTAAATTAAAATAAATAGTTTTATTAATTAATCTAAAAATGTTTTATAATCTAATTATACATGTTGCTATTATTTTATTATTTTGTATTTTTAGTAAATTTTTTATTATTTGCAAAATATATTTATAAAATTATGATGTAATTTGTTTAAATAATAATTAAACTGAATTACATTAAATATAACGCCAAATTATTCATGATAGAGTTTTGATTAGTTGTGTGAAATTTGTTACAAACTTGGGAATTAAAACTTATTTAATATATTATGTATTTTTTCAATGAATTGATTGATTTTTTCGTAAAAAGAATTTTTGCGAAAGTTATAAACCCTTTGTCTTTGGCAGTGATTGATTAGTTTTGAAATTGTTTTAATATATTAAGACTACATAGTATTAAACATGAAAGTTTTTCCACTATTTAGAAATTAAGACCTTTTTTCAATTCAAATGATTTAGTCGCTTAATGTAAATGTCATGCTAATTTTGATAGGTTGAACCTGTTAATCTATATTTTCGAAAAATATTATGACTATTACTCTATTTGGCTAAATATACGCAAAACTATTTTTCAAAAAGTATTTAACAGTTTTTAAGTTTAAGACAAAAAATATTAATTAAAATACTTAAATCTTTTATGAAATGTTAAATTACCACCAGTTGAGCTGTTAAAAGCTGCGGTGTAAATATTAAATTAAGCTTTTCTATTTAAAATTAAAGCGCTGACATTTATGCCAATATATGCCAAATTTATCTAAAATAGCTAATTGCATATTTAAACAAGTTAGAAAATTACGTAAATTGTTTTGTATGCTTATTTAGAAATAACAATAATTAAATTAAAAATGAATAAATTTTGAATTAAAATGCAATAAAAATATACTGTACAAAAGAGTGTTACGAAATATTGACATAACAAACATAATACTAACAAAAAAAACTGGAATGTTATAAATAAATTACAATCTATTTAGCACTAAAATTATAGTTCACATCTCTATTCGCCGTTTGAAAAATACACCCAAAAACTCAAATCATAAAAAAAAATTAAATAAAAAATAAGATAATAATAAAAAAATTGTTTTAATTTCTCTCACAATCACTAATAGAGTGAATACGAAGAGAGCGAACAAAAAATTATTAATGATATTCAATAGGTCCGAGTCCTTGCCCTCGATATCTAGATTCTCGGCGCTCGAGCACACGTACTATACATTTCGCACACATATAGTTTTGCACATATAGTTTCGCACACATAGCACTCGAGCACAGGCGGAATAGCACCGGAGAAGTGATTTATTACAGCGATTCGCTACCTATTCGCGTGGTATGTGATTGAACGGCCGGACCCGCGCCGTTCGCTCAACCGCTTTACACAACCATTTCTCGCGAATTCCTATTAATATTAATTAAGTTTTCGTTTTTTTAGTTGTTTTTCAGTTTTTGTTTTAATTTTCGTCTCATTTTTATTGCCAAATAAATAGTAAATTTATTCACAAAAATCGAAACTATTTTTTACACTAGTTTTGAGACTTTTGTTGTGTTCAGGTTTTCTGACGGTTTATATCCCCAAAAATTATTGTGTTTTCTAAAACTGCATTTTATTTTATATAATGTATATTTTTTACATTGCATAACAGATTTTAGTAAAGATAGTCATGATAGTAAAGAGTTAAAAAATATTTTACTTTTGGGATATAATTTATTTGTTTTAAATTATTTTTGTAAGGCTAAAAATGAGCAGTTTATTGAGTTTATATTGATTTGTGTTCGTGTTTTTATAATTTATCTTTTTCAAGATAATGTTGCTTGTTTTTCGCGATTTGTGTATTCTACATATTTAAAGTTTAAAAAAAAAGTTTTGTTGTCCATATATTTGATGTTGTTTATTTATAATGATTAAGATGTTCGCTAAGGTATGTCGATTTTTGTTAATACAATTTTTGTATTAGTTATAATTTATATACTGCAACTTTTTTGATATGTTATTACTAATGATAGCTATTATGTGAAACTAAAATAATTTACCGTTTAGATATAAATAAGCTAGTACTATTTTTTAAATAGAAATAATGTTTATTATTAACATTATTAATTAACAATATCCATAATTTATCATTATATCGCATACATATATTTAAAATTATTGTACAATAAAAAATATTTTAAATATAAGTTACAGTTTTAAAATTTATTTTATTAAATAGTTTATTATAATTTATAAACTTGGTAAAAGTTAAAGCTTAAATATGATTTGGCATAAATCACAAATATAAGGCGTTGTATGTATCATTTAATTAAATAGAAATATATGGCGTATCTAATCATGCTTATATTAGCTATGAATGTGCATTTAAAATATGGTAAAGCTTTTAATTTAGCCTAAATTTATGCGATTGTTTGAGTGTATAATTAATTGGCTTTAAAATCCGAATTACAGTTTTGCGCTATAATTGTGTTCGCGATTACCATAACTCACACGACAAGCGCCGCTACGGATGACGAGACCGACAGCGGAGCACCGAATCCGTACTACGCGTTCGGCGGCGGCCCTGGCTTTCCCCAGACGTACTTCTTTGGCTATGACTCAAAGGTTCGTTCTAACATTTCTAATTTATACAGTGTATAAGTGATTTTTATTATCTATGAAGCGCAGGAATTTATACCAATTTTAAAATTCTAATTTTATTAAACCACATAGTTTTTGTGTTTACTACAATTTTTTTTAAATTAATTTATTCAGGTGTTAATCTTCAAAATATATTGCAAAGTCCAATTTATTATTTAATTAACTGTTAATTTAATTAATCTGCGAAACCATAGCTATTGTTATAGTAGTATCTGCTGTGTATGTTTGTAAATTAACATTATTGTACTGCTAAAATAACGGGGTAATACAAATAAAATTATCAATAATAAAAAATAAAAATAATAAGGATAAAATATAGTAGAGTATCATAATGATTTTTAAACTGTGGTGCCATCAAAGTCCATACATAAGTTTTTTTGTATTTAATAAATATTATAATAAATTTTGAATTAAATTTTACAGTTTAAAATAAATAAAATTTATTAATATTCACCGGGATTTTTAAACTAATGTAACTGTTAATTTTTAAAATAATATAATATTTAAGCAGCATATTGCTTTAATTAATAATTTTTTAATTAATTAAACATTGTAATTGTTAAATATGAGATTAAGTCAAATTAAACAAAATAGATAAATTGAATGTTTATAATATGCTAAATGTGGCTTGTTAAACATTACTCGTTTAAATTAATTATACATTATTTATACAATTTATTTATAAAGGTATTATACAGTATAACTTATTGCATTGACTATTTTTAGTTGGATTTTTAGACTGTATAAACTATTTCCTTATCAATACTGTATACTTTATACTGTATATAAAAACTGTATTAAAAATCTGAATATTAGGCGAAAGACTCGCCGCGACTGATGCGCGAAGAGACGCGACTATCGGACGGCTCAGTGCGGGGACGCTATGGCTATACGGATCCGTTTGGCGTATATCGAGTGGTGAAGTACGTGAGCGGCAGCAGCGGCTACTACGCCAGCGAAGAGATCGGCGAACAGGACGAGACGTCGACGACACCGCAGTACTACAAGGCGACGGCGCCGCAGGTCGAGGACGTGAGCGAGAACCCAGTTAGCTTTTCGCAGCAATTCGCCACCAAGTTCAATCCACCGCTCTATCACCCGGAGGCGCATACCATGCAGACGGAGGCGCCCGTCACCCGGCCTACGACGCCCTCTGCGCCGATCGTTGAGACGCAAACGCGGCCGGAGCTGAGCGCCGGTAGGAATGACCAGAACAGCAATAATAGACATGAGATCTTCAGCCTAAGCAACAGCGAAGACCTACTCGAGCGGAAGTATAGGGAACGGAAGCAATTGGAGAAACAACGCCAGAATGGAGTTGCCTTTGATCCGCAACCGGTGGTCAGTAAACGCGTCGGCGATCTGACCGTTGATACGAATGAGAAGAATTCGGATCCACTGAGCGATCGATCAAATGGCCGACCGTTCCGTCCGTTCGCCGACTATACCGTCTTTAGGCCATTTGCTGAGGCGTCGAATCGCAACGATTTCAACCGAAGACAACCGATTGTCGACCCGAACCACGAATACCTCAAACCGAAGAATAATATCTCCGGAAAGACCGACAATTCGACCGAAAATGTCACCGAAATTACGGTCAGATTCGACACAACAGAGTCGACAACAGAAGTGAAGGAAACCCCCGTTCGAGAGACAACATCTCTGCCCGAAAATCTAAAGCACCTGTACTACGCGCCTACCGATGCGCCAGAGGTTAGGCATTTAACTGCCGGCCCATTCGATACGACTGCTTCGGGTGAGTCAGAGGAACGGAATACAAAAAGTGATTTCGAAGACGTCTGGACGAAGATTAGGCAACGGTTTACGTTCGGCGCCCGAAGTGCGGCCACTGTGACGGAGCCGACGCCTACTGTGACGGATGGCAGTCCGAAGACTACGACTACTTATACAACAACTACTGCTGCGCCAGAAACGACAACTTCCGTTGCGGCGACAACTGCGCCGACTGTTGGCGCTTCGGTAAATAAAACCGATCCGCACACTGTGGTCTTTGTGAGCGCCGGCAGCCGCGGGTTTGAATCGATTCCCGAGCACATAGTCGTCGAAGAGGCGCCGAAGTTTATGGACAGAAACTACTTTTTCGACACTAGTAGTCATAATTATTTCTTCGCTAACAATCCGCCGATTGTCGAGAACCGAGATCTGTTGCGAACCGAGAGTGTCGAACAGAACGGACAGTCGCCGGCGCAGACGTTCGACGCGTTTACGGCCAGTAATACGTTTACAAATTACGAACAGCAGTCGACGCAAACGGTGCCCGTAGTTGAGGCGAACATACCCGAGTCGACGACGCCGGTGCCGAACATTGATAGTCAAACTACTGTCGCAACTACCAGTGCTGAGTCGACCACAGTTGCGCCGACAGAAGCCACGACAACCGTAGCCGTAGGCACTAAGAGCACAGGTAGTGTTGCTAATGGGACTAAATCGGCGTTTTATCACAATTTTTGGGATAATTTTGACAAAAATAGTAGCGATGAAAGTGCGGAAGCAATTGATCTGTATAAAACTAGCAGGGTACTGTACACCGATTCGAATGATAGCGCAGATGTCGGCACAGCTCAAACTATTAGTGCTAAACAGCCGGCCATTGAAACAACACTCGATTACGCGTTGACGCAAACAAATCCGACCGAAAGGACCGACAGTGCAGTGCATTCGGCGCCGAACTCGCAGTTCATTCAAGACTTTTGGCAGAATTTTGACGATAAGTCGATACTGTTCTCCGAAGCGGTCGTTGCGAACACAACTCCCGCGCAACAGGACGTGACGGCAACGACGGCATCGGCGGCGACGACAACCGCCGGCGAAACTACGGAACAGCCGATTGAAACAACGAAAGACTGGATTTTTATTACATCGAAACCGACTGAAAAGTTTACCGAAACAACCGAAAGGTTTACAGAACCGACGGAAAGGTTTACGGAAACTACTGAGAAGTTTACCGAAACTACCGAACGATTTCCCGAAACAACTTCGGATAACACGATAACAACAACCGGTTCGACAACTCCTGAGTTTTTGTCCCGATTTTGGCATAACTTTAACGATAATTCGGACGAGTATTTCGAGCCGATTCTCGGCGACAAACTGAACGCTACGTTAGAAAGCGTCGATCCTCTGGCGGCGCCGACCGAACAGTTCGGGAATGACAGCTCAGCCGACGAGCACAACACTTTGACCCGAACCGAACGGCACGATACGGATCAGCTGTTCGACGACAAGCCGGGGTTTGAACTATCAAACAATACGCGGCCAAATATGCCGTCTACGCACCCGAACGACTACATACCGCCGCTGTCGGCGCTGTTTGGGTTTCCGCATATGAGGAAACGGGTGCGAAAAGTGCAGAAATTACGTCTCAGACAGACGACGGCCGACGATAGCACTCAGACTACGCCCGAAATAATTCGAGTAATTACTACTACTATTGGTGCCGAACCGAAGGATGTGGCGACAAGTACGGCGCCGATAGTCAATACAGTTACGGATGACTTGACTACTACCGACAGCACGTATTTGAGCGCAAACCTCGACAACACATTCGGTGAGACGTCGGCACATCATCTCAAGACAACCGCTTCGGATGTCGTCTACCAATACGTACCGCCGTTTGCAATACTGCGCCAGAGTTTCGGCGCCAAAGCGAGCGCCGATACCCGCGTCGGTGAACAGTCGGTAACAAATCCGTCGACAGACACGAAATACTCGGAAGCGTTCGACGATATGTCCGAAATCGTGACCACTATTCAGTCGATGCGTCGCCCGATTGCACCGCCGCTGCAGGAATCGACTGATCGTACGGCTGGTGTCGGTGAGAGAGTTAGCGAAACCGATAAGTCGACTACTGGTCCGCAAACTACCGGCGCCGCCGATATTAGTCTCAAGTCTCGGCAAAAGTATTTGTTTCCATTAGAGCCTCAAACGGACGGCTCGTTGTCGTCGTCGGCGCCGGTCGTCGAGTCGAAGCAATTCGTGCCAATCGAGCGAAACGGCTATCGATCGCTGCATAGCTATGAACCGCCGATTTTCGTAAATTATTGATTAAATTGTATTTGAATTACACTTTTTGTTTAAACATGTTTTTAATATTGAATTTATAAAGTGCTTTAATTTTTGTGTTTTATAAAAATAAAAATTTATTTGTGAGAATTTATAAAATTGTGCATTGGTTATTTTTAAACATTGAAAAGGGTAATTTGAATATTTGTTAAATATTAGTCAGTTGATATAAGTAGTTAAAATTAAGTGTATTTTATAAATTTTATTATTTAATGTGATATATTTTATTTCAGTGTAAATTAAAGTTAATTAATTTAAGTTATGTTTAATTAAAGAATTATTGTTATCTAATTTATTATAAAATATTTTATTAAGTATAATAAGCTGCCGGTAATATAAAATTTAAATTGTAAGTATTGAGCTAAATTAAATAAATCAAGTGTTCTTAGTTTAAAAATTGTACACTAATATTTAAAAAATTTTTAAACATATAAAAAATTCTATTTAAAAATACTTGCAGTGTGCATATAAATTAAAATAAACAAGTTCCAATAGTATAAAATAATTCACGAGTTTAAAAACTGTAAAATAATATTTTAATAATTTGAAAAGAAATAAAATCTTTTATTTATTAGTAGTTTTAGTCAATCCATAAAAGTTAACTCATTTGTTAACTCATATTCTATGAGATCGGCTCTAATTAATATCATAAATTACGAGACAAAATACCTTGAATCATTTGTTTGTCAATGAGTTACAAATGTGACAATTGATTCTAATTGACTGATGACTATTTTTGTCATTATTTATAAATAATTTTCTAAAAATATTTTGTTTTTTATTTTTGATCGTGCTAATTACATAAATAAAATATTTCTGTAATACCCAATATGTTTTGTGTAAAATATGTTTGTTAAATATGGTTTATATATTTATAATCTTTAGACACATTTATTTGCAAATAGTATTTAGCGTTTAAATGAAATAAAATAAATTTCTTAAAACTAAATATGTGTTTTGTAAACGCAATATATAACTTGCATTTAAAATAATATAATCAAGTGTAGTTTGTATAAATTAATAATTTACATAATTTACTTGAAAATAGATTAAATATTATTTATAGCAAATTATATAACATATTATATAGAGAATGTAGAATAAAGACGAAAATGTATTGATTGCATTTTTGTTATCCATATTAAGTCTACCATTTACATTTATTGTAATAACAATAAAGATGTAATATTGTAAACAAAAATAACTCAGTGTACTAACTATAGTGAAGTATTTCTCACAAACTATAAAAAGAAAAACATGCAACATTTTAAATAATTTTAATATGAAGTTTAAGTTTACATATTATAAATATGCATATTTTAAAACTAGCGGCATAAAACTAGCCGCATTCATTTTTAATGATTCATTTAATATAAATTATTCTAACATTTACATTTATGTATAATTAATTAATTAATTTTAAAATTGATAATAATATTATACAACATGATAACATATGGACACATTGAATAAATAAAACAAATAAAATAATAACCAACATTTATTATTTATTGTGAATTTATATTTATAAATTAATATCAATTTATTTACAATTGAATTCTTTTTTACTGATATCATGCTCAATAATCTATATAAAGTTTTCATATTCTACCACATGCTAGATCAATTTAACTGCAATGCAAGTAGGGTATTCAGTTTATATGATAAATATTATTCTGAACATATTAAACAAATAAACACGTTCATTTGTCAGTGCTACCATGCGTGAAGCACAAGTGCGAGGGCCCGAACGAGCACTTCCAGTACTGCGGCCAGGCGTGTCCGCGTACCTGTGCGAACGTCGGTGTGCCCGAGATCTCGATCATGTGCATACACTTCTGCAAATGCGGCTGTTTCTGCGTCGAGCCGTACGCCCGCAACAAGACTACCGGCGCCTGCGATGTCCTCTGCGAGCGCTTCGACGACAATATCATGAATCAGTATATTTGGCTCTAAAACGCATTTGCATTCTATATATTGATTTGTGCCGTTTGGTTAAAATGGTTAATTGATCTTGACACTGAGTAGTTGTTAATATGTTATTAACTTTTATTTTGATAATTAGTGCTATATTTATATACTATTATATTTTGTAGTTATTTGTATCTCGTGTAAATTATTTTAATGTTAAATTATTAAATAATTTTTTATACAAATATTTATAATAAAATAAAATGTTAAAAAGAAAATTACACTCTTAAAATTTCAATAACTTAGCTATGTACAGTGCTTATAATTTATTAAATTAATTGTAGTGTAAATTCACAATATTGTAGTTTTTATTTTGTTATTAATTAAATTAAATATGAATAAAAAATTAATTAAAAACTTTGATTTTATAAATTTTCATTAAATTTACATTGTTACTTATCATAAATAATATTTAATTTTGTGTTAAATGCTAAACTATATATAAGCAAATTATTGCATTAATTATAAATTTCATAAAGTTTTCTAACTGTTTTACATGCTGTTACACACTGTTTTAAAATTGAAAAAGTGCAACGTTTATATTTTAGACAAATTACCCCGTAAACAAACTTCCATAGTATAAACAAGGAATGCAATTAAACTTCCAATCATGCACATTTTAAATGCATACCAAAATTGCCAGAAATTTAATGACAAATTTACAACTGTCTCATTTTTATTTGCCCTGCGCATTTTATTGTTTGGGAATTCTTTTAAAAAGAAATGATCTTTCCAGTAAGTTAGCAGACCGCTTTTTATCATATCCGATATTCTGTATAGATTAAAATTAATTAATTCAATATTATTAAAATAATTACAATTTTACTAACACTCTGTTAAAAACATGTTCATATTTAAAATGCTTCTGGATAACAATAGCTTGAATATCCATGTGCACAGATGATTCGGTGTTTGCTTTTAGCAATTTTTGTTCCACTTTCTCTTTATTTATAAAATAGTATAGATACAATCTTTCAGTCATTAAACTATATTTTTGCGGATGTTTCTTGATAATATTCCATACATTTCTACATGTTGGGAAAATAATTCTGCATTGAGCATGTTTCTTGGTTTCAAAGTCTAAATTCTGTAATAATAATAATTAGATTGTACAATTTTAAAAATAAAATTTTATGTTTATTATAACCTCTATTTTAGAAATAATCTCGCTGTTTAAGCATTGCAAAATTTTCACATCGCCCTGTTTCACTGCTAGAACTAAATCTGTGATGGTATCAATTTTATTCAGATACTTTTTGAATGTCATTTTTGAATAGAGCGAGTTACAATAATATATTCTTAATATGCACATAAATATTATCCAGCTTAAAATAAATATGCGCTTTGATTCAGCACGTATACTTGATAAAACGATGTTTTGATTTAATACGACCAAAATAATTGGCCAATTGATTTTCAAATTCCAGTTTGACTTGTATTTAACCACGAAACTAATTGCCGCGTTTAAAATTAGCAAGCAAAACAAGATTAGCCAAACATTATGACTAAACGGCGCGAATAGCGTTGCGTTGTATTTGTCTAATCGAGGCATTGGTGTCGTAAATGTAATCGAATTAATATAATACGGATTTAGATATGATATCACTTCCAACCGATCGTTACGTATTGATATGTGACCAATGCCGAGCTCTGCCCTCTGTTTTACATTTACACAGTTTATATTATAAAATAGCATGTAATATAAAATTAGCTAGATTAAAGTAAAAATATCTATATAATAATTAATGTTATTCTATATTTACTTAATATTTTTTTGCTAAATATACAGTATATACATATTTTAAAAATACTTTAGAAGAATAAAATAACCAAGTTTGCGAAATGTTTTTATAACACAACCTTTTGTTGCACCTGGCCAATTATTCCGGTCCAAGTACCATTCGGCAATTTTGTCCCCCATTTCAAACCGCAATCAATCAGTTTAAATGTAAAGTTCAAATATAAACTTAATGTTTGCAATACTTTCATTTCAAAACCATGTATTATATCTGAGTTTATATCATGGTAAATAAATTTTCGCACAATAAATGGCGGAATCTGTAGATATATTAATGATGAAATTAAGTATTGTTTAAATTAATTTTAAAGTTTGTGCTTACATCATTTGCAGCAACAAATATTTCTACTCCACTTAGCAAATGTTTATGCATTTTATTTTATTGTAATATCACATTTTAAATCATGGTTAATAATATAATTGATTTAGATTTTAATATATCCTGATTGCTTAAATAATTTGCTTGTTACTTAAAAGTACATTTTATAAGATAAATAAGTTGTTATTTTTCAAAATGTATTTTCTAATATATAAATATAGAAAGCATTATTAAGAACTAATTAAATACCTTGGTAACAAATTATATTATTTTATATAAATTGTTGTGAAAATAAAGTTAATAATAAATAAATGAATAAATATATTTAGAATTATTTATTGCAATTTTATAATCAATATTTGTAGTATAAACAAATATAAATAATAAATAATATTCTAAATAATTTTTAACAATAAAAGATAGTATACCCATGATTGATTATAGTGTATTTGTAAATATTGTTATAAAATTTAGACAATTTATACCTGTAATAACAAATATGTTAGTAAATTATTCATACTTTAAATAATAATTATTTTTTATGTATTTATATTATATTTAAATTATTGATTGTTTTTATATTTTAAAAATATAAAATACACACTTAAATTAAATAGTATTGATTTTGCCAAAAATAATCTATATAACATTCCTACAATAAAAGTCTAAAATGTTACATAAATAAAATTCAATTTATAAGTACAAATAATAAAATATATTTTCTGTTGTATTTGTTTTGTAAAATTTAAAAATAATATTTGACATTTATGTATATAATTTTTAAAATATAAATAATCAAATTGAATAGGGTAAGTATAAACTCTTTACTTAATATTTATAAAGTTTATTGAATTGTTTATATTGTACTTGGTAAATAAACTGTACAACATTAATTAACATTTTGTGAGTATTAAAGTGTTTTTGTTGCTTATTTAAAGGTTATGTATTTTTAAGTAATATTTAATTTATAAAATATAAAATCTAATCAATAATTTAATATATTATTTAAAAAATTAACATTTGGCAAAAATTATATTGTAAAACTACATGATGGGGTTTATGCCAGTAAAAGACGTGTGTTTAACAAAGCAGCTGTACAATTGCTAGTTCAATAATATTTTATAATACATGTAATATTTTCCAATAATGTTGATAATAAATAATGTATATTAATTTCAAAACATATTACATATAAATATGCATATAATTAAGAATAATTGTATTCTAGAATATTTTTAACCGGGAAAATAGTGGTTATTTTATATTAATTGTTTTAAATTCAACAATTTCATTTTAATAAATAATTTTTTTAAATTTAAAATAAATAAAAATAGTAGGTTTATATCAAAATAGAATTTTGTTGTTATATTAAATAGCATATTTTTACAATAAAAATTCGTTGTTCAATAATGCAGAATAATGTAAACAGATACGATCAAACAAAGTTAATAATATTATTTAGTAAGCAATAAATAAATTAACATATTAACAAAATATAAAATTATTGAAGTTAATATTATGTATTATTCGTATTATGTATAGTATTAAACATTTTTTTATAAAATAATTTTGAAGGCAAATCATTCTTTGTATGAATTAAGTAAAATTACAAAAAATTCAACATAGTTATTTTTGAAAACTTTTAACTAATAATAACTAAGTTACTATTTACCAAAATACTTTAATATTATACAATTTAGCAAATAAAATATAACTAATTTGCAAAATTAAATAAAAGGAATTAATGCTACGTATTAAAAAACATGTTTTTAATAAAGCAACTGTACACTCGCGATGCTCTAAAGATTATTGTTATTTATGCACCGTTTTAATTATAATTGTTAGTTAATAAATAAAATTTAAAAAATATTGAATGTATCATAATTATTTGATAAGATTGTTGAGCGCTTCGAACAAAAGAATTAGAACCGAATTGGGCCGATACTCTGCGCCGGTTACATACCCGGCCTTTGCCCATTTGCAATTGCCGTTTCGGTTTCCAAACTGCGCGAGAAAGGCGGTCACCTTCTCGTAGGCCGGGTTCAACAGACCCGATAGCAGCGAATTTATTGCAAATATATCTAAAAGTTCGTCCATAAATCTCGTCATAAAACTAAAATAAAAATGATCTTGTTATAGACTTTTGTTGTTATATTTAAATATTATTTATAACAAAAAATAATTTATGATATGGAGAAGTTTTTACATTAAAGAATTTTAACTTTATCAAAACCAAAATTACAAAAAATTTACCATGCCACATCAACGACCTCTAATTTGGTGTCGGGTCGGGCGGCCGCGAGCATTGATTCGCGAAAGTTATCGCGCAATGCCTTCAACTCATTTTGGCGAAAAATAAGCACGCCATAATATTGCATGTTCTCGCCGGCGCCGCCGACGTTTTCATACAGTTTCTTGATATTCTCGGCGTAGCTGACGAAATCGATCGACTGCATCAAATCACCAAGCTGCTTTTTCTCGCTGTAATGCTTGACGAGAAAATCCGTCAACTCCTGCGCCCTTTCGATTCTATGCGATATTAAATTATAAATTCAAGAATTACACTGCATAAGTTTTCGGCTAGTTTTAGTGCTTGTTATTTATATTTGTTGAAAAATTTGGTAAATATTATCAAGTACGATTTAATAATTTTGCGAATGATGGGATCCGTTGTGCCCTGAATGTATATACTCGAGTCGCCCGAATGCATCCACATCGTCAGGATCTGATCCGCTTCTTGTAATGTCATTTCCGATTTTACGCTCACTATTAGCATGTATAAAAACATAATATATTTTTGCATTTTTACAGTATGATATTTTTTTTGCAATTTCTACTATTGTAGTTGTCTATGTTAAATTTAGTATATGCATAGTTAATTATACACCTAGTTAATTTATTTATCTACTTACATATTGTAATTAAAACCAAAAATATTTCTGCATACATCAAATAATTAGCAAGTTGTATTTTTAAATTAGTTACACAACAATTACTGATAACAGAATATATAAAAAACAAAAATGGTTGATAATATAATGTTACAAATTAATATAGTAAACCGTATAATGTATTGAAATAAAATTGAATAAAATAGCATTATGAAAACAATCTATTAATGTAATAATTAAAAGTTAGTTATAAATAGTTAGTTATAAAATTAGTTTATTATTTATTTATGGTTAACTTTTAAAATATAAAATTATAACTATATTTTGTTAGTTTTATTAACTTTAATACAAAGAATAAAAGAATTATTTTAATTTATTAATTATTTCATTACATTCCTGAGCGCATCGAACAAAAGAATTTGTGTCGACGTGGGCCGGTAGTCGGAATGGGTGATATAGCCGGCCCGGGCCCATTTACATGCTGGGATTACAGGCTCGAACTTGCATCAGAAGTATACAGTGTTGAGTGCTTTTATGCAGTGTACTACTATGCATACACTGTAGTGTTATGAAGGCTGAGAGCTATGATACCGATTGAATGTTACTATTAGAGGACACATTCATATTCCGCTAATTTTGCGCTAAAGTTAGATACTTGTTTAAAGTTAGATGTTTAATTTAGTATAAATTATGAGATACGGTGATACCCACATAATAGCTCCCTATCTGTGAGTAGATTCTAAATTAATAAATATTTTTAAACAAAAACTTACAGTCTTATTAATAATAAAATTTAAACAGAAAAATAATATTTGAATAATTAAATAAATTTGTACTAATAATTATTATATTAAGTGTTTATTTAAATGTCGCATGATCTATTTGATAAGATTCTTAAGCGCTTCAAACAGGAGGAGCAGCACCGACTGGGGCTGATACTCGGCATCGTTAATATAGCCGGCCTTCGCCCACCGGCAGTTCGTATTGCCTTTGCCGTACGGCGCGAGAAAGGCGGTCACCTTCTCGTAGGCCGGGTTCAACAGACCCGACACCGCGCTATTAATCGAGAATATATCGTACATTTCTTCCATAAATCTAGCAAAGATACTAAATTACAAACATTATTAAAATTTAAAAATGTATGACAAGTAAAACAGCATGGTAAAATGCGGCGCAAAAAACAAAAAATAATGATGAGAACAGGCCTACCATGCTATATCGGGAAGCTGCAAAGTGGTGTCGGGTCGGGCGGCCGCGCGCATCGACTCGCGATAGTTGTCGCGCAACGCCTTCAACTCGTTCTGGCGAAAAATGAGCATGCCATAATATTGCATCATGTCGGGCGTAGCAAAGCTCGCCAGCTGTGCCTTCAGATCTGCGGTGAAGGAGACGAAATCGATCGACCGCATCAAATCAGCAAGCTGCTTTTTCTCGCCGTAATGCTTGACGAGAAAATCGGTCATCTCTTGCGCTCTTTCGGTTCTATACGATTGCAAAGTATCTTATAAGTTTTTTGCATTAATTAGCGCTGCAAATAGCGTTGTTAAATTATTAATTGCCAGTTTGAAAAATGGCCCAGTTTTTTAGCCGCAACTTGGTAATTTTACTATGATAATATCTATTTAAATAGTAACATCAATCTTACATTATTAGTATTTTAAACTAATTTGTAAAATCGTTTTATTTATAGTACTGTATATCTAAAGTTTACCTTTAAGCAATACTTCTATTCTAAGATGATAGTTTTATAGATTATATTATTTTTAATTTTTGTTATATAATGCCACTTTCTTGCAATAAAATATCTTGCAATTATTAAGCAATTATTGGCAAATTTTCTGCCATTTCTCGCAATAGTCTTTGTAAATGGAAAATATTTACAACATATGGACTATAACTACAAATAAATACAGCGATATTTTATAACTCTGCTAAAAATTACTAATTAAATCGAAACCATTAAAAGGGGCATATAAAGTGTTTAATTCCATTTCGAATAGTACCAAATCTACGTTTTGGTCAAATCAAAGTAAATAAAAATGATTTAACTTTTATACTTTGATCAATAACAAATATGGACTTATTTGACATTAAATCATCACAATTAAATGACAATTAAAAACGAATGAAACGTTTACCAGTCTACAATTTGAAATACTAATGTAAAACACAGTAAAAACTATTTTCTTTCATAACTTATATATGCGCCTATTTCATATCAAACATGTGTTTTTATATGCCCCTCTTAATGGTTTCGATTTAATTACTAAAAATGCTAAAGGTTACTAAATTGTAAAAGATGCATCAAGTACGTTTTAATAATCTTTTTAAAGAGTGGATCGTTGGTGCCCTGAAAGTAATAGCTCGAGTCGCCGATTTGCATCCAGATGATCAGTATCTGATCCGCCTCTTTCAACGTCATTTCCGAGTTCACCCCACCTACTAACATGTATCAAAATTATCAATATCTTATCAAAATTATCAAGTTATTTGAAGGGATTTTAACTTTAAGCTCGCACGTTTAGACATCAGTTTTATCTTTTTGAGGGAACATTAATCCGCACCATCTATATTAAATTGTTAATATGGGTTGTGGGGACAATGTTCCCCATAAATAGGTAAAACTGATGCTTAAACATGTGAGCTAAATGTTAAATCCCTTCAAGTAGCTTGTCTTATTATCAATTATATTTTCAAAATGTTTAACTCGATTCTGTTGTTGTATATAATATTTGCTTTATAATATTCAATTATGTATTCTAGCACGTATATAATAAACATGATTAAACAACAATAAATAATTTAAGTTAAACGTGATATAATTGTATTAATGCATGCGATTTAGTCAAATATATAATTTGTATATTTTAATTAGTAAATTTAACACTATTCAATTTTCGCATGCACACTCTACACATGATCAAATGCTAAATTTTATTGTTAACAATTAATGTTTTATTGTTGACAATTTAATTTTAGCAGCTACTTACCAATTATTATGTACAGTGACAATATTTCTGCATACATTTTAGAATAACCTGATAGTTTATTAAAAATATATTTACAAAATATATTTACACTTAAAATAACATATGTCTTAAAACAAAGATGGTTTAGAGCATAGCGAATTAGTAAACTATGAAATGTAAAATTATAGCAATAAATTACATAACTTACTTACAAATACTTCATACTTCACCATATTTTCAATTAAGTCAATTAATAATATTTCTCTATTTTGTAATAATTTAAAATATTATTTTACAATATTTATTAAATAAAATAGTTATAAATTAAAACAAAGTTTTCAAATTGAACAATGTAATAAAAAACATTATTATTGATAATTTATATCATATAATTTATCACATTATTTTAAACAATTTTAATATTAACATAAAATCATTATGTATAAATTATATAACATTTTAAATTATAATGTATTTATTGTATAAAATTTTCATAACGAGTCAAATATTTCTTTGATATCACGGCTATAATGGGCGACAATATTATTCCTCTTGAGTTTGAAAGCGGATGTAATTAACTGACTGTCGGGAGTCCACTCTTCGGCGCATAGTTTCAGTTTAACGGGAGTTTCGATTCGATGCAAACCATGAATACGAGCGCTGCGGACGACACAGTCGTAGACATCGGCGTTGATGTCCGGATCGGCGCATAACTCGCCGATCGACGCATCGTTCGCTTTCGCCAAACGTTTCGCTAATTTCGCTAATGATTTGTGAATAGGAGTGACTAAAGCGATGACTGCATTGCGTTCACTGTCGGCCACAACACACATGTTCTCCACGTATTTGCATGACTTGAGCGCCGCTTCGATCTGTGGAAAGTTGTACAGGTTAAAATTTTCCAACATGTTTTGTCACGTAAATTAAGAAAAATCAAGAAAAATAACCTAGTTAATGCAAGCTATGATAGAATAATTCTATAAATTATGATATTATATTGCCATACAATATCTTAAAACTAAACTGGTTATATTTATCAACAGAGTAGTAAATTGTGCGTTTACTTAATAGTTATTGCTTTGTATAATTAAAGCAATAATTCTCATTGTATATTTGTATTATAATTATAACTATAAACTGTAATAATAGCTTTAATATAATTTTTATTATGTGTAAAATGTAATTGGTATTATTTCCGATTAGAACTCTATTCTACATTCTAAGTTTTTTTTAAAAAATTTTTTAAACATTTTTACTAAAATCTATATTTTAGCAAGTTACTAATGTTACTAAATACTAAAGTAATTTTACTTGTAAAGTTTATAATAATAATATATAGATATGTGAAATAATTCTAAGTTTATAAACTTTGAAAGAGTTTTTACAACTGTAAATTAATTAACACTAATATATTAAAACTGTTTTGATTAAAAGTTAGCCAGTTACTTTTCCGAGCGAAATGTACTCCCCGTTCGACAACTTAACCAAATCCTTCTTCCGGTCAATGATCCGAAACGATCCGTTCGGATACACTTCGCCGACGTCTCCCGTATTGAACCAACGAATGCCGTCCGAGTCGGTGACGAACGCTTCGGCCGACTCCGCCGGCAGTTCGTAATAACCGGCGGCTATACTATCGCTGGCCACTACTATCTCGCCTCTCGGGTTGGGCGCGTCGGACGTTAGATACCCGCCCTCTGACCAGTCGACTAGTTTGACGCGAATGCCTTCGAACGGAATGCCGATCTGGCCGTACGTGCGGTCATCTAAATCCATGCCAATTACTGGACCGCACGTTTCGGTCGCGCCGTAACCTATGATACATGGTATAATTTAAATTTTAATTTGCTTATATTACACAGTTGCATATCAAAAATATTTGAGGGCTAAAGATATGCCATAATTAATCTAACTTATCGATTCATGTAAATTTTTATTCTTAACAATTTTTTATTACAGCTTATAATACCCACTGTTTAATATACTGTATGCTAATGATTATAATTTTGTTAATTGTTTAAAAAAATTAATAATAATAATATTTTTCTGTATTTTTGCTCTAAATGTTTTCCTATTATTACAATCTACTAATTACTAAATTTATGTAAAAGTGTAAAAAAGCAGAAGTGTATAAAAATATATTATTTTGATTACAAACCTTGCGATAGTTGAGTCATATTAAGCGCGGCTTTAATCACGGCTTGCGTGCGCGGGTTGACGGCCGCACCGCCCAGACCGGCGTACCGGAGCCGACCGCCGACGATGTCGCCGATGCGCGCGCAGACGAGTTTGTCGATAATCGGCGTTCGGTAGCCGCGGGTCGTCCACCGAATCTTGTAGTCCATGAGGTAGGAGAAGAGCGGCGCCGCGACTGCACTCCTGTCGTTGAGTTTCTCGAAAATGCCTTTCAGTATGCGATCCAAGACTAGCGGTACGACCGAAATTACGGTCGGCTGCAGTAGTTTCGCGTCGCCGACCTGCCCGGCCGTTATTCCCGGCGAGTTGTCCGTCATCGTGAATGGGCTACTGTAGCCGATTTTTATCCCACCTATAATGAGATGATTTGGTTTATGATTTAGATTTAATATACAGTCGAATTTGATTAATGCGTACAAAAGAGTAGAAACATTTCGGACGTAAAGCCGAGAATGTGCGCCAACGGCAGGTAAGACATGAAGAGTTCGTTGTCGTTGTTGTCGACCAAATGCGTGTTATTGCTGATTATCATCCGAATGCTGGCCATTAGCTGCTTTTGCGATATGCACACGGCTTTTGGCGTGCCCGTCGTGCCCGATGTGTACCTATTTTATACAAAAATGTATACACTGTTACAAAGGCTGTAATTTTATATTTATATTCTTTTTTATATGTAAGGTTTTATCTTGAAATTTAATACTGGTTCGTTGGTTACAGACAGTTTAGCAACAAGTTACTTATCAAAAACTTCTTGTTTTATTTTTTACAACTGTGTAATTCACAATATTATTTAATTTATATAAAAATTAATTTTTTTTTATTTATTTGCTATTTTTATCATGATGTGAATGTTTACTATCTTGCTAACCGCAGTCTTAAGCAAAATGTTATTAGGTCATTTGATAAGTCCGTAGACTCGCATATTTAGAGCTATACAAAATCGGTAACCTTAACATTTTTTAAAAATATAGTTCAATATAAGGTATGAAGAAAGGTTTCACATAAATTCAATTACTATTTGAAAAGTTAGCCAGTACTTTAAATTTACGGATTTTCTATGGGAAATCAAAATTTTTTCGATTTTCGGCTAAAAATCGGCAAAATTTTATCATAAAATTATCTGGAAATTACAATATTGATTGGAACACAAAACCCCCACTCTTCCAATATCTTCAACATTTCCGACATAAGATTCAATAGCATCCGACACTTTTGTTTGACTAAATTAGAGTTGGCCAGACATTATTTGCGGCCTCCGGTGTAGTCCGGTGGCCAAAACTCGGACCGACGCCAAATCCGTTCGGACAAACCAAAATTACTAATATTATATTTTAATGTAAATATAATTATTTATTGTTTGTTTTATGATTGAGTTGATTTAATCTAAGTCATATTAACCAATTTCTTCCTGTATAGAAAAAAACCCGATTATTACCCGAAAATTTCGGAAGCCAAATTTCGTAAAATTTGTTTACTTCAAAATTTAAAGTACAGGCTAACTTTTCGAAAAGTAATTGAATTTATGTGAAACTTTTCTTTATACCTTATATTAAACTATATTTTTAAAAAATGTTAAGGTTACCGATTTTGTATAGCTCTAAATATGCGAGTCTACGGACTTATCAAATGCGCTAATATTTATGAGAAATTTCGTGTTATACTCATAAAAATGTGAATGGTACTAGTGGTTATATATTTTTAATACCAAAATAGATTATTTTAAGATTTTGTTTAAATGTAATATTAAATTTTAAAAAAAGATTAAATCTATAAAATGTATATTTGAGTGATTATTTACATGATAACGGCGATCTGGTTTTGATCCGACGGCAACTCGAACCGAGTTTTGGCCACATTTGCCGAACCGAACGCTTCCAACTCGTCGAGCGATTTGAGGCTAACGTTGTCGGCGAACGCGTCGCACAAAAAGCCGTTTTTGTTCGGCATATAAATGATTGACTGAAGAGTCGGCACTTTATCGGAAAAACTTCGCAATTTCGGCAACAACTCGCTCGACGTGATTATAAATTTAGCCTGCGTCTGGTTTATGCCGAATATCAGGCCCGAAGTGCCTATTATAATGTGAAAAATTGACATGTTTAAACTATATGCTAAAATAAATCGTTAGGATATTTATACCTAAGTTTGAAAAAAGTGTGGTTAGAGTGGCGTTCACTCGCATTAAGGCGAGAGCGCAGAGCAGCCATTCCAGCCGAGTGTCCGCCCAAATGATCACTTTATCGCCCGACCGCACACCCGATGCGACCAAACCCGCGGCGATGTTATCCACTCTCTGCAACACTTCTCGCAACGTTAGCCACGAATACCGATCGCTTAATACGAATTTACGCAACACTTTGCCATCGATTTTAATAACGTTTCCTAAAATAGGTTTTGATTATAATTTTTATTCTGTTTACTTATTTACTACAGTATGAATAAAATAGAATAGTTATTTGAAAATATAAACTGTATAACATTATAAAATTAATATTTTTATATTCATAATATTCGACTTTATAGTGGTTGGGAATATCTGTGCGATTGCCTACCTCTTTATATTGGTATTTTTCATGCTATTGACTAGATAATAGTTTAAAAAATAAAATTGAATTTTTTAAATTAAATAATAAAGTTACTTGATCTGTTTTAGATAAATGTTTCATATTACTTCCATATTTTAATATAGTAATTTATATTTGACTTAATAATACAGAAAATATTTATTTAATAATACATATTGTAATTTTTTATATAAATATTTAATTAATTTAAAAAATTAAATTACCTTGCTCATCTTTTTGAGTCGTTTCTTTGATAACCTCTCGATAACCGAGAGCTTTGCGATTTAAGTCATAGATATTGTGCAGATTCTTAAGCGCTTCCGCGTACGAGCCGTAACGAAACACCGGGTGAGTGACCGGCGGTTTGTCGCGCGTATGCACGACTTCGCCGTTCGGAGTCGTATAGCGTTTTGTTCGCAATTGCTTCGACTCTTCCAACCGTTTCCATGGCTTTTGAATTATATAATACGCGGGAAGTGTTGCGACGGTATAGGCGTTCACCAGTAGGCGGGTGTTCGCCATAAATACTTTGACCATTAATGACATTTTTATTTATATAATTTTACGATGTACTGTATAATTTTTATATTCACTTAGTTTAATATTTATTATATGAACTGCAATTTAAGATTTATTTTCAAACTGCATAACACTTTAAAATATTACTCTTTTTAAAATATATAAAGCATAGCCTGTTCATTATAACTCTATTTAACTGAAATAAAATTGCTTGCAAAAATATAAAAAATAACATCTGTGTAAAAAACAAACTAATTGCTTTAATAAATCCATTATTAACTAATTTAACTTATTTATTGGTTAAACTTTGTTCGCTGAATATAAAATAATCAAGGTTACTATTGGCGTTAAATATAATTAGCAACATATTAAATAAGTTATGCAATGTTTATTTTGTTTTGCCTACACTTAAAGTGGAATTTGGAACTTGATAAAATATAATTTCGACCTAACCTAACATAATTAAAACTAATAATACATAATCGGATGATTTGAAAAAACACGCGATTTTATCAATTAATATCTGGGCAAAGTTTGCGGTAATAGAGAACAGATCAAAGTACACTGTGTAAATTGTTTAAAATTAAGTCTTTAATCCAAATAATGCACCGATTGTTTGATTAAATTGATTATCTTGTTTTCACCGAATTGTTGGGCACAAACCGACGTCACGCGAGTAGATATGTATTTTATTCCATAAAAAAATAAATGCATGCTACTTATATCAGGAAATAAGCCAGGGCCATAACCCTGCAACTAAGGAGACAGTGTAAAGCTTTTCCGCATAATAATGAAATCTGTTGTTTGCTAAACTTGTTACATATGTTTACTAACAGGTACATTTTTTGTTTTTGAAATAAGAACTTTAAACTTTTAAATCATTTATTTACTTATTTATTTAAATTATACTTTCATTTTAATCTGTAAATTCACATTATAAAATATTTTAGTTTAATTTTATTTTAGCTTTACTAAATACTAAGCTTTACTTAATAAGGCATAAAGATTAAACATAATTAGTTAATAAGGAATACTGTATATGGATGTTTAAGTCTAAAGAGTTTATAAATATATAATACATATTGTATTTATTTTATTTTATTAAAAGAACAAATGTATTGAACAATATTAGTATTATTTTATCTGTAAAACATTTCAGTTAAATAATGTACAAAAATGATATTGTTATATATATATTAATTATATAAGTATATGAGGTATTAATTATAAATGCCATAAATTATATGACTACAATTGTGATAAATATAAAATGTAATTTAAAAATATTTTAAATTACAATTATGTAAAATATTTAAACTGCAAAATATTAATCGCTTAACACTTGGGGATCACTAAAATTACAAATGCTATTAAACTATTTTATATAATTTGTTTGTAGCAAACAATTAATTTTTATTATATCATTGCGTTTTAATTATAAAGATTACAGCATCTATAAAGTTTCCATATAAAAATGTTATTTTATTAAACGTATGCTTTAATAATAATGCCCGAAAATTTTTTATTTGACTGTTATACTTGTTATTTACAATATATAAATTTTTAGATATTAGCTTAATTATGTTTATCAAACAAAAATTTAGATTTATTAATGTAAAATTAAAGCAAAGCAATGATCTCTATAATCCTTTCTTAATTAATCAGTAATTATGGCATCCTCTAATTTTTGTATGAAATTAATACAGAATATTATATTGAACTCAAATATACAAACATTATTTCTACATATTTTGTATTATTCTCACTAGTGGGCGTTAAAGTATTTAGTTTTCCTCAACGCTTATATAAAACATGAATTTTTATAATAATGTTTGCATTATTTTAATATATATATTTATTTCATATTATTAGTATTTTAGTTGTTAATTATGCATTGTTTGTTTAGTTTATATTTTAAAATATAAGAAAAACAATTAAAGATAGGTTTTATAATTTTATTTTTAAAAACTTAGTCAGTAAATAAAACTTGTTATTATTATTTCGTAAATTAATAAAATAAAATAAATAATTAATCAAATTTAATTTATTCTATTTAGTTTTAAGATATTTTATAATATTAAGTTATAAATTGTAATTAAGCTATTATTAAAAATAATAAAAATTAATATACATGTAAAACTATTCAAGTTTTATATAAGTAGAAACTATAATGAAGTTATACACTAAACAATTTTAATGTTTATCTATCAAAACACTTTTATAATAGTAAAAAAAATAACAATTTTAAATATTTAAAAAAATAAAATTACATATTTTAAAAATAATATTAATTATATGAATAAATTTTTATATTTTCAGATATACCGGGTATTTATTTTAACATTTTTGTTATTGTCCTCATTAACCAATAACAATTATTGTTATTCAGCATTTACAACAACAAAAAATTAGCAGAGGAGCAAATATATGTGGAACATAAATTTTAATCATATAAAGTTTGCTATTCTACGAGATAAGATAGAAGTTAGCTTATCATGTCAGACATTTATTTATGTAAAATTGTGTTTTAAGTAATTTATTTTGTTAATTTATTATTTACATTAATTTGAAATAAATAAATATAATTTAATGTAACTAAAATCAAATTAATAACAAATGTTTAATAATTGAACAGTATAAACAATGAATAAAAGTCGAAAAAATCTCATTTGCGTCGTTTGTGGCGACTCTGCGAAAAGTTTGTTTGAAAACTAAAAAATCTTATTATTTATTATAAATACACTTTTATTATATTAATGTATAAATATTATTTTAATTAACCAAGACAATTTTTAATATTAGGTTATCATTTTAATGCGGTAACATGCTCTTCATGTAAAGCATTTTTTCGGAGAAATGCATTTAGTAGTGAGGTAAATTTATCATTAAGGTTTAATAAATAGAATCAATATCTATATTAATTTATATTTTATAGATGTTTACTTGTTATCTTGGTGGTAATTGTTCAATTAATTTATCAAGCAGAAACACGTGCAAAAAGTGTCGATTGCAAATGTGTTACGATATGGGAATGAAAAATGTTATTATTTACTTGGCAAACTAACACAATAACATTATATAAAATTAACACTCAATTTCTATTTCGTTTAGGAACTAATACAGTCGGAAATGCTGAGGGCAAAAAACAAAAATGCTAAAAAGGATATATCAAGTGATAGTTATTCTACAGGCGGTACTGGCAGACCCGGCACCGATACAATAGAGACAAACGTTTTTACTGAATCTAGCAAGAAGCAATTTTTTAGTCAAACGGTAATAACGCGATGTAAAAAAGTAGAATGCATATTTTGCAGTGAGTAAATATTTAGATTGTTCTAAATAATTAGTTATATATAAAACATATAATATTAAAAAATAGATATGATTTAAAATAATAATGTACTAAATAATCGCAATTTAAATAAATTTGTTGTGAAAATGTTTCTTGCTATTTTCTATTGACTAGTACAAACAAAACAAATATAAATAATTATGTATTTGAAAACTAATTACAGAGGAACGAGACGAGAGCGCAGTTGACACTAAAGCCATTCGCCGAGACAATGGGCCAAATAGGCACCAGTAGCCACACCAACATCTTGAGCGCCGACACGCACGAGACGGATGCTCTACTCAATATGCTGGTGAACCAACACTTTGACGCCGCGGCCATCGCCGCTCAAATGCGCGAGATATTAAACACGCCGTCCGTCACAAAAACGAGCAGTGCAACTTTAACACTAATCGTGAATGCGGCGATCGAATCGGAGCTGTCGGTGCCACCGATTGCCCGGCCACTACCAGCATCGGGCGCTACGATGTTCTTCAGCGACGCCGAGTTGGAGAAAATGCTCGAACTATTCGCGGCGACTGATGTCTATCGTAGCCGAAGCGTACGGATCGCGTCGACGGCCCACCAGTTCTGGGACGCGATTCGAGTGCTTTACGCAAAACTCGACGCCGATATCCGACGGGTCGTACAAATGGCCAAACGTTTTCCCGCGTATACACAAGCAATTAGCCAGAACGACCAGATTATATTGCTTAAATATGCGTTTGTCGAGATTTGTGTATTACGATTGAATTTATTGCATTTTAATTTTACCGATGGGGTTTGGAATGTTAATATTGTAAGTATAATTTTGTAGTTATTTTAAAATAAACGAGTAGCAAGTTCTTATTAGCATTATTTTGTTTTGATATAAAGGACAGCGATTGCTCTACCCTGATCAAATTAGATATTTTAAAAAATAAGTGGAATACCTACATACATCACCGAAATATTCTTGATCAAATTGGATCCGAGTATGATAACGATCCAATTATTATTGATTTAGTAAGTTTAAATAACATAACATAATAGGTTAAAATAAAGTTGCCGTGCTTACTTTTATTCAATAGCTGACAGCTATTCTCTTCTTCGATCCGGACCGACCAAAGTTGGCATGTACAAGCGCAATTAAGTTAGTATACTGTACAATAAAATACTGTTGCTTAAACAATATTTTTAACATGTTATAAATGTGTTGATTTAGAAACCAACAGCAGATTTACATGTATTTACTGCAGCGCTATCTACGACTCAAATACCGACTGCAATGCGTGTCAACGACTAAATTCGTGCGACTTTTGAATGGTTTGAATGAAATACGAGTTTTGAATGACATTATAGTCGCCAACTGTCGCGCACTCGACGCCAATACTTTGGATTGTTTGCCACTTTTAAAGGAAATCAGTGACCGAAGCTATTTATGAGCATGGTAAACTCAAATAGAAATACGGTCAATCAAACCTAAATAACACCTATTATGCTATGTTATACCCAGAATAGAGTGTATTTATATAATTATATAATATTTATAAATAAAAGTAATAAGTAGACTAACGAATTTGTAACTTCAAAACTTTGTCATGTGCATACATCAGCCATATGCAATAAAAACTTTATTTTTTGTTAATAAAATTTTGTTATATAATTTATTAAGTCGTATAAACATTAGTTAAACATTGTAAAATCAAATATCCTTAAATAGAAAATCGTTTAGTTATCGTTAAGTTGAAAATAGTAGGATACGTTAAGTCGGATAATGGGCCAATTAAAAAATTATAAATCAAATATTTATACGTTAAATATTATTAAAAACAAATATTATTTAGAATATGATTAAGTCAATTTTTTCAAAATCGAATATTGTTAAGTCGAATAATGTTAAGTTGAATAATATTAAATAATATAAAATATAAATTAATTTCAAATAATTTAGAGCTACTAATGCTAAACAGTCGGCATACAAAACGCAAATTTTTATGAATACAATTCATTCAATTTGTAACGCTAAAACAAATAGCATAAAAATAATTTAATTGTTATAAATTCCTAACGAATAAGATTATTAAAATTTTGAAAATTTACATTTTATTGATTATCAATATAAAGCATTCGGCACCAAAAACGTTACTTTATCTTCAGTAGGTCAAAGTTCAGAAGCTTTTAAAATATTACAGAATTTGTCTTGTTTTATGTATAAAATTGGTCAAAGGTCAAATTTTAAAAATTCCAAAAACATGTACCTGATTGATTTGTTTACTTTTATCAATCACATGTTCAATTCGTAATTTTATCTTTAAACATTAGATTAAAACGTTATTTATTGTTAATTTTTAAAATAAGAATTTTATTCCAAATCGATCAATGCACAAAGTAAAGCTGCAAGATTTTAATTGTTTCTAAACAAACCAGATAAAATCGATCTGGTAATTCCGAAACAAAAGCTTGTTTCGTCTAGAATTTTCATAATCATTGTGTTTCATAAAAGTGATGAGTTATCGGCAAACAAAGCACATGTATAAACTTAGCATATAACAAAATAACTTTTTTTAAAATACAGAAGAATATTATCAAAATAAAAGTCACACATGTGTGTGAAGTTGGAGACCTAGTTGCAAAATAGTAGCGCATATTGCGCTTAAAACTCCCTCCGTACAGAGAGTGCATGTATAAAGGAACGGTGGGTGAATGGGTGTCTGGGCTTAGCCTAGTTATAAAATCCTAGTGTTGTAGAATACGCATAGGTTAATAAGTCGGTAGTGCGGACTTTAGGAATGCACTCTAAAAGCGCGACAGTTACTTATCGCACACGTCATACATATTTGAGACAATAAATATTATACACGTTTTTAGCATAACATTAAGCCTATAGAAAGTAAGTTTGAAACAATTGCTTTTTAAAGAGTTTTGCCGGATATGAGCATTGCAACTTTAATAATTCTAAGAATATTTCATAATTCTGGGTTATAAATTCCAACTCGACTATTATTCATAATGACAAAGGTCAATATTTGTTAGATTATTTCATTTTACATACTACAGTATATAAGTTTAAGTAATAAAAACTAATACATTAAACTATCTGTAAAATAAGTTGAAATTTTTATTGCAAAGTATTATTATATGAGTAAAAATGTTGCTAATAGATAAATATATTGCAATAAATTATGGAAACTCAGAGTTTAATAGCATTTAGCATAGAGCTGAGCATGTCCGGGTCTTTGAGGTCTTTACCAAAGACCCGGACCGGACCTGGACCTTTTCATTGAGGACCCGGACCCGGACCTGTGAGATCTTTGAGGACCGGGACCCGGA